>PVIU01005949.1:96027-107210 GCA_004026605.1 Ondatra zibethicus
GGGGAGGGGAGGGGAGGGGAGGGGAGGGGAGGGGAGGAGGAACTGAGAGGAGTAGAGGGAGGAGAAACTGCAATCAGGATATATTGTAGGAGAAAAGAATTTTTCTTCAATAGAAAGGGGAAAAGATTTATTTTTGTTTCATGTGTATGGGTTTTCTGTCTGTGTACACCAGTGTACAGTATTTGTGCAGTGTTCATAGAGGTCAGAGGGTATCAGAGTCCACAGAACCAGAAAATGTAGGCACAGGAATTCACACACAGGTCCTCTAAAAGAGATTGAGTGCTTTCAACTGCTGAGCCATCTCTTTAGTTCCCTGATTTTTACATTTGAAACAAGGACCAAAATTCACACCTAGATAGAATTTCTGGCAAAAATTTTGAACTAGAAAGACTAAGTTCACTAATAAACTCCTTGCATTGAGAAAAACATTCATCAAGAATGTGATTATTATCAAAATATCATGATATCATTGGTATTGTCCATGCAGTTTTGGTGAAAATACACAAGGAAAAATTGGTTACAACTTTTTTGTTAACATTTGTGCTATTTTTTCTTTTTTCTTATTATAATTTTTATCATGAAGGATTTAGTATCTTTTTAACACTTTAAGTAAAATGGAATTACATCCCTTTTCCCTCCCTTTTCTCCCTCCAGCAACCCCAGATACCCTCCCTCCAACCTCTCCCATGCCCCACCACTCAAGTTGATAATCTCTTTTTTCTTTATTTTTACACGAATAAGTGTGTGTAAATATGTAAATGCAACCTGTTAAGTCTATTTTGTTGTTTGTATGATATGGTTTCATGACTGATCACCCATCACTGGGGGTGACCCAACAAGGGGGCTCATTCCTGAAAGGGGCAAATAAATTCTCTTTCTTCAAGCATCTATTACTTTCCTATAGTTTTTGTGCATGGATAAGACCCCATAAACATTACCTCTCCCCCTTCCTTTCCTGTGTCCAAATCCTCCCATGTCCTCTCTCACTTCCTCTCAAATTACTACCCTTTATATGATTATTATTGTCACATATTGCATAAACATACAAAAACAACCTGCTAGATCAATTTAGTGTGGTTTTGTGTGTATATGATTTCAGACCTGACCACTTTGTGTTGGATAACAAATGTAAAGTTTCATCCCTGGAAGACACTCATTTTCTATTGGTAGTCATTAGTTGCCTAGGCTTTGAACCCCGTGAGAATACTTGCTTCTGAATTTGTGTGTCTATTCACATTATCAATGTTCAGGTCTTGTTTAGGAACCATGTTGTTGAAATATCATGGGTGTAGCTTCCCTGACATTTCTAGGAGACAAGATCTCACAACAGACTACTTGATCCTCTGGCTCTTACAATCTTTCTACCTTCTCTTCCGAGGTGTTTCCTGAGCCTTATGTACAGGAATTGTGTTGTAGGTGTATCCTTGGGACTGGACTCCACAGGATTCATTGATCTCTCCATCATGACCTGCTGGTTTTCTGTAATGATAAAGAGAAGCTTCTTTAATAAGAGCTATGATGAGAACTATACTTATCTGTGAGAATAAGTTTTAGAATGTGGTTCAGGATTGTGCTAATTTAGTAAAGTGATGATAATAGCTTCTCTTCTAAGAGCCATGACCAAACTAGCCACAGGTAGTTGGCTATGATCCTAGTCTAGGCATCATTTCCCTCCTGTGGAGTGGGCATTAAGTCAAATTAAACAGATGTTCATTACCACCAAGATATAAGTGTCACTATTGCACCTGTAGAGATGTTTTGTCATGCTGCTAATTATTATAGTTCATTGGTGTAACTGTTGGGTAGGACTACTGATTGCTTCCCTCCCTTGGCAGCCTACATAGTACTTTCTGGGATTGTAAAGGCTAGACTGCAGCAAAGAGACTTCCAGGTCAAATTATATAAATTCTGTGTCCAGTGTGTACAGTATCTTCATATAAGAACTTACTCTCAACCTCTGAGAGGCAACCAAAAACAGCCTTATCAGCCTTCATTGTTTTGGGAGCTAGTTGGACTACCCTGATCAAGAAATTCAAATGGATGCCTCTCATGCCTGGTACTGGTCCTAATATATTGTTCTTGTGAGAAGCATTGTCAGTCCAAGTGACACAACTTCATGTAATATTTAATACATATATTTATAGTTTTTGTAATGCTAGGTAAATATGAAATGAAATGATTCTTTAAGACACTATCAAACATTCTCAGTGCTATGTGTTCCCTCCTCCCTTCTTCTCCTTTGTTATTGGACTCCCTCCTCCTCACAACTTTGTTTTTTCAAGTTGCAACTGAAAAAGTTCATAACAACTTCCAGTATAAGAAAATATTATATCTCTCACAGGTTTTCTTGAGATGACATTTATTATTTTAAGTAAAAGTACTTGAAGACATATCTAAAGATTCAGAGTTCCCTGGCACCATATTTACTCCAACTGCAGACAATGTTCCACAGTATATAGTCTAACAGAACTCTGCCTCAGAAAGGTTACTGGTGTTTTACTATTGATCTCTAGTCTCATGCAATAACTTAATTTTCTTTTAGAAGCTCTAATATGCTCTTAATAGATCATACTGGCTACTATGTGGGCAATCGTATCACCTGCAAACAGCAGGATTTTCTTCTGTGCTTTGGAGTTATCACCACTTAATTTTATTTTCTTCCTGGTTACATTGCCTGTAAGTTATTGCTGTCATACAAATTTGTTTCAAAAACACATTTGCAGTCTTTTGTGTCTGAATTTATATACCCAATGATTTCACTCTTCAACTCTTGTTCTTGAGAATTTGGTTTCTAAAGATTCATTGTTTGGTTCATTCAAAAATTAAAGGAGGTAAATACAAGAACATTTTGGTCTATTCATTTACTGTTTTATAAAGGAAGGTACATTTTGGAATTTTTTCCAGTATTGACTTATTTTTATTTGCTCTCACACATTATAATAACTGTGAAATAGTCTTGTGGATAGTTTACATGATCTATGTAGTCATCAAATACGAAGTTACAGTGCGAAGAAACATGGCTGGATTTGTCTTGGATGTTTCAGGACACTATGACCACTGGGAAGTTAAAAACAAAACAATCAGATAATTATTGACTTGGAAAGTAGTTTCTGTTAACTTGGAATATAGTTTTCAATTAGTTTGGAATTAGTTTTGAAAACTATGACTCCAAATGACTACTATAAGTTTTACGAATGTCTTTTAGACAATTGAAGGAGAGGGTAATAAACCATGCCTGTTAAATATAACATTTTTAGAAGAATTCTCTTGGTTTTTATATACCTTAATTGTGTCATAAAAGCAATAACTTTTGTTCTGTAGATTTGATAAGTTTTAGTGTGTGAGGAAGTGGAGGGCATCGGGGACAACTTGTGAAAGTTGGTTCTCTCCATTCATCATGTGCATCCTGGAAATCAAACTTGGGTGGTCAAGTTTGCCTGCAGGAGCCTTTACCTGGTAAGCCAACACATCAGTCTTATAAGCCATACTTTTAAAGTTTTACTATTCTTAAATCACATATAATAATTGATAAAATTATGGATACAATGCGATGTTTCAATACATGTTATTTATTTGTTTCTTATTTTTATTTTTTAGGAGACTCTCATTTTGCAACCCAGGATAGACAGGAAATCATTGCTCTAGTTATCTGGCTGACCCTAGAGTGCCCCTTGTATGCATCCAGAGGGACAGATTATAGGAGACCACCTCATCCACCAAGTGGCACATTCTGGAGACCCAAACTCTGATCATCAGGTTTACATAATGAGTGCTTTATCCATTGGGTCAAACCCTCAGCTCCTAAAAGGCTTCCAAAAGGCTGTGTCATCTTAATTATCTATAAAGATGCTATTACGATAGATTTCCTCTTTCATTATTGATATAGCTAACTTAAATTCCTTCACATTTAACTACATGGAAACAACAATGTCAGCAATTCATAATTAATATTTGAATTTGATGAAGAACTGTTTCACATTATTTGTATTTATTGACTAGCCCAATGTTCATTTGGTCTTTTCTAGAAGACTGTGGTTCTGGTCTTCGCTTGCTTAGAGTTTTAATAGGATTTTTCCTGTTTGTTTTCATTGTATTTATTTAGCCTATAATAGATTTTCTCATGTTCAACTTAGTTTTCACTTTGGAATTTAATTGAAAGAAAAGATAAATTTCTGTCATGTCACAGACTCCCTCACCCAAAAACAAATTTTAAAAGAAACTCAAGTGGATCAAAGAGACAGTCAAGCATACTGAGTGACTGGGCATGTCTACTTCCTATTGCACTGTCAGTGGAATTTTAAAGAAAATCCAAGTTTCACAATCATATGTCAAATCATTCTATTACAGTGCTATTTCATATGTAAACTGTATTGCTATACATAAAATAAAGTGTGGTGTTTAAAATAAACTTAAAATGAAATGAATTAAACTTGTTTTTACAATAAATCAGTTTTAATACATAATTCGAGTTGCCAGTGTTTATTTGAACTTTTAGATTTGTATCTGTAACTAATACTTGATTTTTCTAGGTGATTATTCAGCCATCCTGAAACAAGTGGGAAGATTTTAGGTTTTCCTCCATGTTATTAATATCTGTCTTAAAATACATTTTTCTTTATGTTTATGATGGAAGTTCTTTGTGAAAAAAATCTTTCTTTGTCTACAGAAGGAAAATTTGGCACTCTTATGATTAGATTGTCTTTCATTAGCAAAACATTTTCTTATTAAATAAAAGGTTTGATAAAAATGAACATTTATATAAGTGTGTGTTTGCATGTGTATGTGTATGTGTATGTGTATATATATATACACATATATATGTGTGTGTGCATGTGCATGTGGGTATCTATGTGTCTATGTGTGTATGCATGTGGGTATATATATATGTGTGTGTGTGTCTGTATTTATATGTACATGTGTGTGAATATATTTATTGTGTGTATGTGTATACAAAACACAGAAATTTAGAAATACCTAGGATGAGGAGGAGGTTTCCAAATTCTCTCCTAGTCACTATTTCTTCCTCTTTTCTTTCTCTATTCCTATGTCTCCCCCAAGTTTTATGACTACTGATATTATAGCCTTTCCTTTCAGCTTACCATATATTGATGCTTCTCTCAGTAATACAATGTACATTTCTGGTAATAAGAGATAAAGAGAAGGACATGCAAACTAGCTTAGATCTTACTAAGTAAGCACTTTTGTGAAAATCATGTATATTTTATATGGAGTTTCTTTTCATAGATATTTAAGTTGGTTCAAATCTGAGCCACAGTAGTTGAGGGTACGTTTTAGTTTGGAATGATTACAAGAAATCTATAATATTTTAAAAAGTCTTATTATGTTTACTTATTTATTACATACATTGAGATATATTGTGCCATGGTATATACTCAATGGAAGTCAGATAAAAACTTTCACCATGTGGGACCCGGAGCTTGATTTCATGTCATTACGCTTGGTGGCAAGTGTCTTTACTCACTGTGCCACCTCACTGGCCCACAGTAATCTCTGGCATTTTTTGTGTATAGTGATAGTCATATGCGAGCATTATTCTAAGTACATACACTCATATGCCCTAACAGTAGAACAGCTGGTTTGTAGACTCCATAGTCTGCAAACATTCTAATGAACTATATAATGTCAAATGCTTTCCAAACTACTCTATCAACATACCAACCCATTACCAGATATGAGTTCCTCTTGTCAGTACACTTGCTGAAATATGACTTCTATCTTCTGGAGTTGTTGCAATACCTGGTTGAAATGTTCTTTTCATGGTTATTGCTATGGAACATTTTCTCTATTACATAGTTCTTACAGGGGCTAAGATTTGCCTTACACTAGTTTCTGACTCTGTAATAAAAGAAAACTGGTGTAAAGCTGAAAAGGTAACAAATTTGGGTTAGAATCTTGGCTTTGATTTCTATAAAATGGAACTGCTTTTGTTTCCTATGAGGTTATGAGAATAAAATTATACTGAATGAAAAGAAAAGAAGACACAAAGAGCACACTCCATAAGCTTCCATTTATAATGTATTTTAGAGGAACTGAATTTATTAGATATATGACCTTAGAATAATTATACTAATTTTCTGAACCTAGTTACCTTTATTTAGAATGAAATTAATACCCACTTCAGTGGTTATTTTAGAATTAATGTATGTAGTAGAAATTATAGCCTCAAACACAAAACCTCATCCATATTGGAAGCTGAGTGCCCCTCTGTCTCTTTTGTTCTCTTTCACTTTTTGTTGCTTTACATGACAATTACCAGACATCTGTGCGCTGAGGCCCTGGCATCTCTGTAGCTGATGCCTTTGCTGTGTTTCCTGTTGTTTTTACAGTTCTTAGAAACCACAAGCTGAGTTTTGCAAGAAACCTTTGTGAAAACAACACATCCCTTATAACTATTGATGTATTTTACATATTGATGATATAGATTCCTGAGTTCTGAATAAATTGTTTGCATTGTGTTTCCTTGCAATTTCATCAAACTGGGCTAAAGTTCAACTGCCATAATGTTATAAAATTCTTTTTTTTTTTTTTTGGTTTTTAGAGACTTGGTTTCTCTGTAACTTTGGATCCTGTCCTGAACTAGCTCTTGTAGACCAGGCTGGTCTCAAACTCATAGAGATCTGTCTGCCTTTGCCTCCTGAATGCAGGGATTATAGGCGTGTGCCACTGCGGCACACCCGGCGATTCTCTGCCATAATATAAAATTCTTATCAACTTCCTATTTGTGCTGATTTTTTAGACAACAAGCTATCACTTAAGAGTTTCTAAACAGCCACACCTACATTATCTGATCACACATGTACCCATATGATCAATAATGTTCAGTTAGCGAAAAAGAACAAAATAAATAAAGCCAATGTTGCCAGTATCCTATTTCTTCTGTTTCTATTTCCAATGGATGAGTCACAAGGGAAAACTGACAAACTGGTTTGGAGCTTTATACCATTTATGCTAGAAATATTTTTGTAGGAGAAATGCATCAGCGTAGATTAAAGTGGTTGTGAAAACCCTGTGCTCGTTATGAGATTTAGGGAGCAATTATAAAGAATGCACAATTAGTGACCTTTGATTTTTAGGTCATATACACACATCAGACCTTTTGTTAAGCTGAAGATACATACAATTTGTTTTAAATTTCTGGTTTTAGGAGGATCATTTTCACCATACTATAAGTAAAACTCAGAAATTTGGCATGCCCATTTAACTCTGTCTTTAAAAATGGAAAACTTATGGTATGTTTCCCATCAGTAAAGAAAGAAATGTAACTCTAATGAATGAAAATGTTCAGCCATTCTAAAGAATGAAAACAATATTATAACCAATTCCCATACAGCTCAAGTTCATCCCTGTTATTTCTGGAAGGAGGAGCCACAGCCCAAGCAATACAAATTCAAGTGTCCAGTGTCCTACTCATGCTTGCTACTCTAATCTTAACAAATCCAGAGACTCTCATACCCTCACTGTTTGTGCTTCCTGCACTTCTGTTCACACTCACACATGCTTCTACACACACACACATGTGCAAGAACACAAACAACACACATACACACATTTACACACACATGCATGCATGCAAAAACAACAGGGAGAGAAAGAAAGGAGAGAGAGAGAGCCTGGCAAAGCTAGACTTTTCTTTAAAGTTTGAAAAGATAAGATCAAAGTCTCAAGTGGTGGCACAAGCCTTTAAACCCAGCACTCTGGAGGCAGAGGTGAGAGGAACTCTGTGAATTTGAGGCCAGCCTGGTCTTCAAAGTGAGTCCCAGGGCAATCAGATAGGACTTTTACACAGAGAATCATGTCTTAGAAAAAGAAGAGAGAGAAAGAAAAAGAATTGAGACATTAAAAACAAAGAAAAAATACAAGACCATTTTATGATTTTATTGTTTTGCTAACGTGGAGAAATGTATGAAAGATCTGCCATTTGTTGAGTAGTAACAGTTTATAAGCAACAGTGGCAGCATCTGAACATCAATGTTACTTCACCATCATGGCAAACTGAGGAACTAAATAATATCTATATTTACATTTTATAGATGAGGTGAAGGTATGGAGAATTTTATCTATACAGAAAAATAGTATCCTAGCTATCTCAAACCTTACTATGAGTCACTTAAATCTTTTTATTTCCTAATGAAATATGAATTCTACATATTTTTAGGTGAATACGAATCCTTCCATTTCAAACCATCCTTTACCTTAGTAGAAATAGTTACATTCGAGACAGGTTAATCTATTACATAACAGAGGCAGAGTTTGTCAGTTAGCTGTTGATCTGACCCTTAAAACAATCTAGCCTATCTGACTCAAAATTATGGAACTGGGGAAGTCATCATATTGGCTATGAGTGTAGCTAAGATAGAAGGAAAAATTTCTTTGTAATTCCTGAATTTATTCTAATGGTAACCCCAGAAGTTAGTGAGTTCTCTAAGTTTTAGTGTCTGGGCACTTATTCCAGAGAGACCAGCTCAAATCCAGGCTTGAGGCTGAAGGAGTGTAGAGCACGTACACTTGTCTTTTATAATAACAAAACTATGACTGTGCAGTGTGTTTGGGATATTAAAATACTAGAAATGAGAGAAAAACATTACATGCAAGAGCCATTGACTATTATGCTAATTACAATAAATTAATTTACAGCCCTCAATTTATGTGTGCTATATTTGCAATTGAAGAATAATTTGGGAAGTAAAATTGGCTAATCTTAATAGGAAAAATTAAAAGGAATTAATATATGTGGAAAAGCAAATGATCATAATATGTCAGAAATGAAAAAGCAAGTGAACTTGAGAGAGCATTACTGCAGGTGAAGACAGCAAAACAAAGGCTGAAAATATCATTATCACTTGATCTGAAATCTACCCATAGACCTAGAGAAATTTCTTGCATCTAAACTCAGGAAGAGATTTCTCTTTCATTTGGCAACTGGGCATCATTGGTTAAAATCAAAAGAAGCAAGCGAACAACAGCAAAAACCTTCCTCCATAAATTAGGAGAGATGGAAGAATTAACACATGTTAGAAGGACAGGAAAATAAATGCACTCATTAGCATTGGACAGTTTGGCTATGGATGGGAAAACAAGGTCTTAATGACCCAATATGTCATAAATTTCCTGCTAGCTGTGAAATTAACAAAGTTGACCTAGTAAAATGGAAAAACTTAGACACAATCTTTCAATATTGCTTCTGAAATGCTAATAAAAGAGAAAGAGAGAATTTCTGAAATGCAAAAAAAGCTATTTGTCTCTGTAGGGGCAATCTAGGTGTTCACTTCTTTTTAAAATACATTATTTTTTATTTATTTTATGTGTGTGGTGTCACACATGCACACACGTGAAAAATATATATGTGTATACACACACACACACACATATATGAAATATCTGCAGAGTCCAGAAGAGAGCATCCTGGAAATGGAGTTGCAGATGAATGTAAGTTGTCCATTGTGGGTTCTGAGAACTGAACTGATGTGGGATTTCTCTCTGCATGCTATGAATATGTTTTATTATCATTGGTTAATAAAGAAGTTCCTTTGGCCTATGGCACGCAAAATACAGACAGGCTGGAGGAAATAGTGAGAGATAGTAGGCAGAGTCAAGGAGATGCCATGTAGCTCCCTAAGGAGAAATATGCCAGGCTAGAAACTTAGGGGTAAGCCACAATCTCATGGCAATACATAGATTAAAAGAAATGATTTAAGATATAAGAGCTAGCTAGAAAGACACCTAAGTTATTGGCCACGCAGTGTTATAATTAATATAGTTTCTGTGCGATTATTTTGATCTGGGCATCTGGGAAACAAATGAGCAGCGAGCAGTCTCCTTTTGCAAAATGGCATGCCAACGTGGGGCAACTACATCCACGTAAAACCCGAGAGAGCTTGAGAAGGAATTCTAGACACAAAAGAGCAGCTAAGCATGGCTTCTTGGTAGCAGCATTTTCTCAGGTGAGTTCCGTTTGCTAGAAGCAAGAAGAAGCACGACCTCTTTACAAGAAGGCTTCTTGACTCAGCATTAGCAACATAAACTGCTTGGCTTCTTAAAAAGATGACAGGTCTTGCTCTTTCTGGAGATTTTGCATTTAAATGGGGTTTTTGAGCAGAGTGTTACAAATTGCTTAATGGCAACATAGACCCACTTCGTCCCTGGAGCTGGAACTGGGAAGGTGAGCATGGCTCACAGAGGAGGTGAACATACCTCAACCATGTTTGAAGCAGTGGAGCCTACAACAGGGCCACAGAGTTGGCCCTAGCCACACCTGCTTAGCATTTAATAAAAAGGTGCTCTTGGTCAGAAAATGATTACAGATATGCAATAAAGACAGATTCAGACAAAAATAAATCTCTGAATGGGTCACAGTGTGTTTAAAAAATGTGTGTAGGCTTGGGAGAGAGCAGAAAAAGAATATATACAGTTATAAAAAGAAATAGTTTTAAAAAATAAAAGTCTTTAAAGAGACAGTAAAAGTAAAAGAGCACAGACAGACATAGATTAAAGGAGTAAAGATAATGAATATTAAAAAGTAATAGAGTAAAAAATACCACATAAAGATGGAAAATACACAGAGAGCCTGGATTATTCATATTATTGTGTTTTCTTTGAACTTTTTTTTGTCTGTGAATGAGCAAAGTACAAAGAGACATTTCATTATACAGCTGCTAAGCTAAACCAATACATTTATTTTAAGGCATCTTCACTTTTGAGTCTAAGGATGTGTTACTTTGGAAAAGAGGTTCTGCTTTTGTTTCCACAGAAGATGAAAACCTATGGATTTCTTCCAGGCTAATATGATTTGATGCAACAAAACCCTACAAAATGTCTCCACGAACCCTAAAAGTACTTCATCCAACAAGCAGTAGGAAGCAGTTTGGAGAAAACAATGCCCAAATTCCCAAAATGATTTTTTATTAATTTAAAGGGGGATATGATATAAAGATGAATATTTTACATTGGTATGGATCTTGGTCTATTGATACGAATTTAAGGTCTATTTTGTTTCAGTGTGTAATGTATTTCTGTTTTTGTTTAAGGTATTGTGTTTGTGCAGCTCATTTAAAATGTAATATATAATTAAAAAATACAGATTAATAGATAGGATAGTCATTTTTAATAGTTAATCTTGTAGTCATGTTAGTTATGTTTTCTAGATATGCAGAAAGATGTTAGAT
>PVIU01005950.1:0-107003 GCA_004026605.1 Ondatra zibethicus
ATCTCAGGTGTCCATGGGCATGTCCCCAGCTAGGTATTCGGGCAGCAGAGGAGAGGGTGCCGGAACTAGCCTTGTCCCATAGTCACATTGATATCAACATTGATGGAGAAAAAAGATATTCCAAGACAAAACCAGATTTAATCAATACTTATTCACAAATCCAGCCCTACAGAAAGTACTAGAAGGAAAACTTCGAACCAAGGAATATAAGTGCACCCACAAAAACAAAGGCAACAAGAAAACCTCACACCAGCAAACCCGAAAAAATGGAAACACTACCACCAAATAAAAACACTACAACTAAAAAAATAACAAGAATTAACAATCACTAATCATTAATATCTCTTAATATCAATGGACTCAATTCACCTATAAAAAGACAGGCTAAGAGAATGGATATAAAAGCAGGACCCATTCTTCTGCTGTATACAAAAAAAAAACCTCAACCTCAAAGACAGACATTACCTCATAGTAAAGGGTTGGGAAAAGATTTTCCAATCAAATGGACCTAAGAAACAAGCAGGTATAACTATCCTAAGATCTCACAAAATAGACTTCTGACTAAAATCAATCAGAAAAGATGGAGAAGGACACGTTATACTCGTAACAGGAAGAATCCATCAAGAGGATATCTCAATACTGTACATCCATACCCCAAATAAAAGGACACCCTCATATGTAAAAGAAACATTACTAAAGCATAAATCACACATCAAACCCCACACACTAATAGGAGGAGACTGCAACACCCCATTCTTCTCAATGGAAAGGTCAACCAGACAGAAACTTCATAGAAAAATAAGAGAACTAACAGATGTTATGACTCAAATGGACTTAAGAAACATCTACAGAACATTTCACCCAAACACAAAAGAATATACCTTCTTCTCAGCACCTCATTGAACCTTCTCTAAAATTGACCTCACACTCGGTAACAAACCAAACCACAACACATACAAACAAAATTGGAAAAAAAAAAACCTGCATCTTATCAGATCATAGGGTTAAAGTTAGAATTTAACAACAACACTAATTGCAGAAAGCCTACAAACTCATGGGAATTGAAGAGTTCTCAATTGAACTACCCCTGGGTCAAGGAAGAAATAAAGAAAAAAAGTAAAGACTTCCTAGAATTCAATAAAATGAAGGCAACAACGTGCCCAAACCTATGGGACACTATGAAAGTAGTGCTTAGAGGAAAGTTCATAGCAATAAGTGTGTAAGATGAGAGCCAGGCTTGTAGGGGTTTATGTCCTGCCCAGTCCCCCAGCCATTTAGACCCAGAGAAAATCACACAGAGAGTCTGCATTAGGTTATAAACTGATTGGCCCATTAGCTCAGGCTTCTTATTACCTCTTGTAGCTTATATTAACCCATTATCCTTATCTAGGTTAGCCATATGGCTCGGTAACTTTTCATGAGGGGCAGATGACATCCTGCTTCTTCGGTGGTCTGGGCAGGACTGGGAAAGAACTTCCTTCTTCCCAGAATACTCCTGTTCTCATTGCACCACCTCTACTTCCTGTCAGGTTTTCCCACCTATACTTCCTGCCTCGCTAATGGCCAATCAGGATTTATTTAAAACATGATTGACAGAATACAGACAATTCTCCCGCATCATAAGAGCTTACATAAGAAAGCAGAGAAATCTCACACAGTGACTTCACAGCACACCTGAAAGTTCTAAAACAAAAGGACGCATACTAATGCAAGAGAGGTAAAAGACAGAAAATAATCAAATTTAGGGCTGAAATCAAGCAAATGGAAACAAAGAAAACTATACAAAGAATCAATGAAACAAAGAGCTGGTTCTTAGAGAAGAGCAGCAAACTAGAAAAATTCTTATTCAAACTAATCAAAAGGCATAGAAAGAACATCCAAATTAACAAAATCAAAAAGGAAAAGGGAGAGAAAACAACAGACACTGAGGAAATTCAGAGAAGCATTAGGTTATAGTACAAAAGCCTGCACTCCACAAAATTAGAAAATGTAACAGAAATGGACAATTTTCTTGATAGGTACCGAACACCAAAATTAAATCAAGACCAGGAGAAAAATTCAAATAGACCTATAACCTGAAAGGAAGTAGAAGCCGTCATTAAAAGCCTCCAAAACAAAAAAAGTCCAGGGCTTGATGGTTTCAGTGCAGAATTCTACCAGAACTTCAGAAAAGAGATAATACCTATACTCCTCAAAGGGTTCCAAATAATAGAAACAGAAGGAACATTGACAAACTCTCTTTTTAACAGGCTACAGTTACCCTGATACAAAACCAAAGACTCAAACAACAGAGAATTAAAGACCAGTTTCCCTCATGAACATTAATGCAAAAATACTCAATAAAATACTAGCAAACTGAATCCAAGAACACATCAAAAAAAATCATCCACCATAACCAAGTTAGCTTTATCCCAGAAATGCAGGGATGGTTCAACATACGAAAATCTTTCAATGTAATGAACAATATAAACAAACTGGAAAAAAAACCACATGCTCATCTCCCTAGATGCTGAAAAAGCATTCGAAAAAATGCAACAACTCTTCATGACAAAGGTCTTGGAGAGATCAGGGATACAAGGAACATATATAAACATAATAAAACCAATAAACAGCAAGCCAACAGTCAACATCAAATTAAATGGAGAGAAACTCAAAGAGATTCCCCTAAAATCAGGAACAGGACAAGGCTGTCCACTCTTTCCATATCAATTCAACACAGTTCTTTAATTTCTGGTAAGAGGAATAAGACAACAAAAGGAGATCAAGGGGCATACAAGTTGGAAAAGAAGAAGTCAAACTTTCAGTATTTGCAGACAATATGATAGTATACATAAGTGACCCCAAAAATTCTACCAGGGAACTGCTACAGCTGATAAATACCTTCAGTAATGTGGCAGGATACAAGATCAACTCAAAAATAAATAAATCAGTAGCTCTCCTACATACAAATGATAAAGAAGCTGGGAAAGAAATCAGAGAAACATCACCCTTCACAATAGCCACAAATAACACAAGATATCTTGGAGAAACACTAACCAAAGAAGTGAAAGACCTGTTTGACAAGAACTTTAAGTCTTTGAAGAAAGAAAATGAAAAAGAAATCAAGAAATGGAAAGACCTCCTATGGTCTTAGATAGGTAGGATCAACAAAATAGAAAATGGAAATCCTACCAAAAGCAATCTATAGAATCAATGCAATCCCATTAAAATCCCAACACAACTCTTCACAAACCTCGAAAGAAAAATATTTAACTTCATATGGAAAAAAACCCAGGATAGACAAAATAATCCTGTACAATAAAGGAACATCCAGAAACATCACCATCCCTGACATAAAGCTCTATTATAGAGCTACAGTAATGAAAATAGCTTGGCATTGGCATAAAAGCAGAGAGGTTGACCAATGAAATCAAATCAAAGATCCAGATATTAATCCACACACCTACAAACACCTGATTTTTGACAAAGAAGCTAAAATTATATAATGGAAAAAGAAAGCATCTTCAACAAATGGTGCTGGCATAACTGAATTTCAACATGTAGAAAAATACAAATAGATCAATATCTATCCCAGGGCAGAAAACTCAAATCCAAATGTATTAAAAATCTAAATAAAAATCTGACCACACTGAAACTGATAGACAAGAAAGTAGGAAGTAGACGTCAATGCATGGGCACAGAAGACCACTTCGTAAACATAGCTCAAGTAATACAGGCACTGAGAGCAACTATAAATAAATGGGACCTCCTGAAACTGAGAAGCTTCTGTAAAACAAAGGACACAGTTAATAACACAAAAACGCAGCCTACTAAATGGTAAAAGATCTTCACCAACCCCACATAAGACAAAGAACTGATCTCCAAAATATATAAACTCAAAAAATTAGACATCAAAATTCAAAATAATCCAGTTTAAAAAATGGGATACAGAACTAAACAGACTATTCTCAACAGAAGAATCTCAAATGGCTGAAAGACATGTTCAACATCCTTAGCTATCAGGGAAATGCAAATCAAAGCAACTCGGAGATACCATCTTACACCAGTCAGAATGACTAAGATCCAAAGCACCAATGATAGCTAACGCTGGAGAGGATGAGGAGTAAGGGGAACACTCCTCCATTACTGGTGGGAATGCAAACTTGCATAACCACTCAGGAAAGCAGTACAGAGGTATCTCAGAAAATTGGGAATCAAACTACCTCAGGACTCAACGATATTACTCTTGGGCATATACCCAAAGGATGTTAAATCATACTACAAGGACATTTGTTCAACTATGTTCATAGCAGCATTATTTGTAATAGCCAGAACCTAGAAACTACATAGATTCCCCTCAACTGAAGAATGGGCAAAGAAAACGTAGTACATTCACACAATGCTGTACTGCTCAGCGGTAAAAAAAAAAAAAAAAAAATGACATCTTGAAATTTGCATGTAAATGGATGTAACTAGAAATAAAACATCCTGAGTGAGGTAACCCAGACCCAGAAAGATGAACATGCTATGTACTCACTCATTGGTGAATAATGGCCATAAAGCAAAGGAAATGAGCATATAGTCCATGACTTTGAAAAGCTAAGTAACAAGGTGAACTCTAAGTGAAACATTTATAGATCCCCCTGAGAAGGAGAATTAGACAAGATCTCCTGACAAAATTGGGAGCCTGGCGGAGGGGTAAGGGGAGTCAGAAGGGGAGGAGGAAAGAAGAAGAAGAAGAGAGAGGAGAACTTGAGGGAACAGGATAGTCAAGATGGAGGAAGAACAGAGACGAGAGCAAGGAAAGAGATATTTTGATTGAGGGAGCCATTATGGGGCTAGCAAGAAACCTGAAGCTTGAGAAATTCCCAGGGATCCACAAGAACGACCCCAGATAAGACCCTAAGCAATGGTGGAGAGGGTGCCCAAACTGGCCTTCCCATGTAGATAGATTGATGACTATCTTTTTTAGTTTGTTTTGTTTTGTCTTGTCTTGTTTGATGACTATCTTAAATGAAACCATAGAACCTTCATCCAGCAACTGATGAAGACAGAGGCAGAGTCCCACAGCAGAGTGCTGGGCTGAGCTCCAGTTGAAGAGTGGGAAGAGTGAGAATATGAGCAAAGAGGTCAAGACGATGATGGGTACACCTACAAAAATAGCTTACCTGAGCTACTAAAGGGAGCTCACCAACCCTGGCCTGACAGGGAAGGAACCAGCATAGGACCAAACTAGACCCTCTAAATGTAGGTGACATTTGTATGGCAGGGGCAGAATTTGGGGCAACTAGTAGTGGCACCAGGATTTGTCCTTGATGCTTGTACTGGCTCTTTAGAACCCATTCTCTTTGGATGGATACCTTAATCAGTCTGGATATTTTGGGGAGGGCATTGGTCCTTCCTCAGAGCAATGTGCCTTGCCCTTCCTACAGAGTGGATGAGGCTAGTGGGGAAGGTGGAAAGAATGGGAGGAAGGGAGGCAGTGGGAACTCGGCTTAGTATGTAAAATAAAAAAAAGATAGTTTGTTTTCTTTTTTGAAAAAAATTAAAAAATGAAAGAAATATGTAAAAGATCCTGAAAACAAATTAGGAGAGAACAAACTCTACACACTAGTCCTCTGACACAACATGGAAGGTATGACATACACATGTGTACACACATACACACACACAGCCACTTAAATATAAAATAGATATATTCAATAAGGAGACAAATTCCAAACTGTTATTTCAACAGCTAAATATAATTCTCCAACTCAACCATAATCCCTGTATGAAGTCAAAAATATAGTCAAAACAATGGCTCAGCATTTAGCAGGTAAAGGAAGCCTGGCGACCTTCATTAAACCACCAGGTCCCTCCCTCAATGGTAGGAGGAGAGAAGTGACTTCTGAAACTCACCCTCTGACCTCACATAGTGCTTTGACAATTGCATGACCAAAAGCATGGATGGAAACAAGAACACCAATCAACCAATCAATAAATATATAAATTACAAACAAATATATAAATCCTGCAATACTCCAGTTCACTGATATTTCAGCTCACACTTATTTCATTTGCACTTTCAATAGTTTGATCTTTTCTTAGAAATCAGAATATAAAGAAACTTCACACTCTGTAATTAATGAATATTCTTTTAATACAAGCTTTATTGAGGCATAATTTACATAGTATATAATTCATCCATTTACATTATGGACATTTTATGATTGGGAGCACACATAAAATCCCAGCATTCAGGATCCTGAAGAGGGGTATTGCTATATGTTATAAACCAGCCTGGATGATGTAGAAAGAACCTGTTCCAAATAAATAAAAAAAAAGATGACAATTGAGACATTTCTTTGTATGGACTGCTAAGTTAAACCAACATAAAGGTAACTTGACTCCAAAATTTGAGTTTAAGGATATGTTGCTTTGGAAAAGAGGTTTTTCTTTTGTTTCCACAGAAGATGAGAAGCTTTGATTGCTTCCAGACCAATAGGGTATGATAGATTACGCCCCCTGAAAGGTTGCTGTGGACACCCCTCAAAAAATTGCTTTGCCCAATAAACAGCAAGAACCAGTTTGGAGAGAAATAACTACACCCATATTCCCAAATGTTGTCTAAAAATGTTTGTTTAAATTTAAAGGGTGATATGATATAGATATGAATAATTTGCATTGGTATAGATCTTGGTTTATTGATATAAATTTAAGGTAAATTTTGCTATATGGTATATGTATATTTCTGCCCTTGATTAAGGTAGTTATTTAATGTAGCTCATTTAAAAATGTAATGTATAATTAAGAATTGTAGGCTAATAGATAATCATCTATAATAGGCAAGCTTGTAGTCATGTTAGTTAGATTTCTAGATGTACAGAGATATATTTCAGTTAGATAATCTTCAAATCTTTCAGAGACCTTCAGAATATGGCATTTAAAATGTTTTTACTTTTGTTAGATACTAGTATGGAATGTACTCACTCATTAGTGGACTCTAGCCATAAACAAAGGACACTGAGCCTGTAGTTCACGATACTAGAGAAGCTAAATAATAAGGTGAACCCAAAGAAAAACATATATAGATCCTCCTGGAAATTGGAAGCAGACAAGATCACTGGGCAAAAGTTGGGAGCATGGCGGTGAGGGTGGGGTGGCGAAAGGGAGGGGGGAGAGAGAAGGGAGAAGGGAAGGATTGGGGAGAGCTTGGGGGAGTTGGATGGTTGAGATGGAGGAAGGACGGGTATGGGAGCAGAGAAGAAGATGTCTTAATTAAGGGAGCCATTTTAGGGTTGGCAAGAGACTTGGCTCTAGAGGGGTTCCCAGGTGTCCACGGGGATGTGCCCAGCTAGGTCTTTGGGCAGTAGAGGAGAGGGTGCCTGAACTAGCCTTGTCCCATAGTCACACTGATGAATATCTTGAATATCGCCATAGAACCTTTGTCCGGTGATGGATGGAAATAGAGACAGAGACCCAAATCAGAATACTGGACTGAGCTCCCAAGGTCCAGATGAAGAGCAGGAGGAGGGAGAACAAGGAAGTCAGGACCACAAGGGGTTGGTCCACCCACTGAGACAGTGTGCCTGAACTAATGGGAGCTCACCAAATCCAGCTGGACTGAGACTAAACGAGCATGTGATCAAACTGGACTCTGAATGTGGCTGCCAATGGAGACAGACTGAGAAGCCAAGGATAATGGCACTGGGATTTGATTCTAGTGCATGCACTGGCTTTTGGGATCCTAGTCTGTTTAGATGCACACCTTCCTAGGCCTGGATGGAGTGAGGGAGGGCCTTGGACTTCCCACAGGGTAGGGTACACTGCTCTATTTAAGGACTGGAGGGAAAAGGAGGAGGGTGAGTGGGGGAGTGGGATGGAAATGGGATGAGGGGAAGAAGTGGAAATTTTGAATGGCATTATTTATAAAGCAATAAAAAAAGAAAAGAAAACATGTTTTTAAAATTTATAACTTTTCATGACAGTGAGACACATCTGTTCCTGCTGGCACCAATGCACTTCAAGAGGAAGATGGGCATTGAAGAGGCTACTTACAGAGTCTGTTAGATGAACTGGACATGCAGGATCCACAGAGAAATGACTGCTGAACTTGCCTAAAGGTAAGACTAATCCTTCAGGGTTCTTGCTTCATGAAAGAGTCTGCAAGACATTATGCAGGATACAGAGGAAAGTGACTGGCAAACTCCAATATAGACAGACCTGTCTTTGAAATTTCTTGCTTCATGAAAAAGTTTGCTGGATACTATGGACCTGTAAGCTGAAGATCAATGCCCCAATGATACAGAAGAACTTTGGGCTACTGTCTAGGCAGTGAGATGTCTCTGTCAATTCTAGAGTTTTGGACGTTGCTTACAATGTACTTCCTGTTTACTTAGGTAATAATATATCCTTCTGGAGCCTTTGATGGAGTTGAAGAATAGATAGATAGTTACAGTTATAGTTTTCCTTAGTTATGATAAAAGATAAAGTAGATATAAATATTGTAACTGTAATTCTTGCTAGAATTTTACTATGTTAAAGTCTTCCTTTTCATTTAAACAGAAAAGGAGAAATGGTGTGGGAGATCCTTCTGTCTATGTGATGCTTTTGTTGGTTAATGAATAAAGAAACTGCCAGGTGGTGGTGGCACACGCCTTTGATCCCAGCACTCGGGAGGCAGAGGCAGGCGGATCTCTGTAAGTTCAAGGCCAGCCTGGTCGACAAGAGTTAGTTCCAGGACATGCTCCAAAACTACAAAGAAACCCCATCTCAAAAAACAGAAAGAAAGAAAGAAAGAAAGAAAGAAAGAAAGAAAGAAAGAAAGAAAGAAAGAAAGAAAGAAAGAAAGAAAGAAAGAAAGACTGTTGATAGGGCAGAACTTAGGTAGGCAAAGAAGACAGAACTGAATGCTGGTAGAAAGAAGGGCAGAGTCATAGGAAGCCATGAAGCCACTGCCACTGGAGACAAATGCTCTGAAACTTTGCTGGTACTCCACGACCTCGTGGTAATGCACAGATTAATAGAAATGGGTTAAATTAAGATGTAAGAGTCAGCCAATAAGAAGTTAGAGCTAATGGGTCAAGCAGGGATTTAATTAATACAATTTCTGTGTGATTATTTCAGGGCTGGGCAGCCGAGAACCAACAAGTGGCCCCCTTCTTACTACAATAACATCTATGTGTCTACTATCAACCTTACTACAATAACATCTATGTGTCTACTATCAATTCAATAGTCATGAGTGTTTTGTTCTGAGTGTCTCACTCTTACCTTGATCATTCCTTTAAATACCTTTTGATCCACATAGAAACAGTGAGCCAAATCACACGGTTGGTCCTAGTGACCCCCCCACACTAAGGACTACTCATTAAGCATTGCGGTGCAGACCTGGGGAGAGACCTTCTCTGAAGCATCTCACTCTGCCTATCCTGTTGTACCTGGTGGCCTTGCCTTAGCCAGGCAGGTGTGTTCCTCTCTGGTCTCAGCAAGATGATGTAGCACTTGGGGATGAAGATGCCACCCAGAAGGCCAGCAGTGGAGGCCAGGATGGAGAAGATCTCTACAGCCACAGTGGACTTGCCCCGGGCACTGTGGTACAGGGGCAGGAATGCTGTCCAGACACTGCAGAAGAGCAGCATGCTGAAGATCAGGAACTTTAGTCTTGTTTAAGACATCTGGCAGGCCCCTGGCCAGAAAAGCCACAGAGAAGGTACCCCCCACCAGGAACCCCAAGTAGCTCAGCATACAGAAGAAGATGGTGCCAGAGCCCTCCTGGCACTGGATGACAATGTGCTGAGGCTCCGAGACCATATCCCTGTCTGGGAATGGTGGGGAGGTGGCCAGCCAGACCCCACAAAGAACAACCTGCAGAAAGGAAGCAATGAGGACCACTGAGGTGGAAGCCCCAGGGCTCAGGCACACCTGGATCCTGCCCCCCAGCCTGGTGACCCTGAAGGCCAGGGCCACTGTGAGAGTCTTGGCCAGAACAGAGGAGACGGCCACCGTGAACACCACAGCAAAGGTCGTCTGACGCAGGAGGCACGTGGGGACACTGGGGCGGCCAAGGAACAGCAAGGCACACAGGGCACAGAGGGAAAGAGAGATCAGCAGGAAGTAGCTGAGGGTTCTGCTGTTGGCCCTGACCACGGGGGTGTCCCTGTGCTTCAGGAACACTCCCAGAACCAGGACAGCCAGATCAGCCAGGAAGAGTGCCACCAAAGCCAGCATGAATCCCAGAGGTTCCTCAAAGGCCAGGAAGATCTCTGTCCTGGGCAGGCAGTGGTGTGGCTCGAGTACTGCTCCTTGGGGCACAGGAGACATCTCTTCATGTCTACGGAGACACAGACACCATTTATGCAACACTGTGCCAGCTGCACCAACTCAGAAGGAAGGCATTCCAAGCACTACCTGCCCTTACAGCCTTTCCATCAGGTCATGGATTTATGAATTATTCTTGGTGACCAGGGCTGGGATGGGTGATATGAGAGGCAGAGGCACAAAAGAAAAAGCTGTATGTTCTGTGTCTATTTTATGTAAGGGTTTTTGTTTCTGTCTTCAGTGTCTCATGGAACTCAGGCTGAGTGGCAGAGGGTGGCCATGAACTCCTAAGCCTCCTTGCACAAACTCTTAAGTGCTGTGATTATAAGGCTACACCACTATACCTAACTTATGTGAGTTTCTGTGTGTGCAAGTTTGTGCATGCACACATGTATGTAAGTGGTGTAGGAGGATTGTCTATATTCTTTCAATCATGATTTAAGTAAATGCCAATTGGCCATTAGCCAAGACGTATAGGTGGGACAACCAAACAGGAAGTAGAGGCAGAGCAAGGAGAATAGGAGAATTCTGGGAAGCAGGAAGCTCTCTCAAGACTCCTGCCCAGACCACCAAAGAAGCAGGATGTGACCTGCCCTGCTGAGAAAGGTACTGAGCCTTCTGGCTAACATAGATAAGAATAATGGGTTAATATAACTTATAAGAGCTAATAAGAAGCCTGAGCTAATGGGCCAATCAGTTTATAATTAATGCAGACTCTCTGCGTGATTTTCCTTGGTACCTAAATGGCTGGGGACCTGGTGGGAGGACAGAAACCAACCAGGCCATCACGTTACACACATGCTTATTGAGACCTGAGATTATGATCATATATTATTTTTCAATTATTCCCCCTACCTTATTTTTCTAATCAAACTTATTTGATTATTGGTGGGGGGTCCTCAGGCATGCCCTGGTGTGCAAGTAGAGGTCAACACAACTTTCATGAATTTGGTGCTCTCCTACCATGTGGGACTTGGGATCTGAACTTATGCTGTCCAAGTTGACAGTGAATACGTTAACTGATAGGCCATTTAACCAGTCATTGTGGATCATTCTTTTGTAATTACTTATTTTATTTGCTTAATGTTTTGTCTATACATATGTATGGAAAGCATGTGCATTCCTGGTGCCTGAGGCAGTCAGAAGATGGCATCAGATCTCCTTTAACTGGTGGTACAACTGGTTTTGAGCCACCATGTGGATGTTCTTAACTGTTGAGCCACCTTTCCAGACCTCTTTCACCTTAGTTTTTAAGACAGGGTGTCTCACTGAACCTGGAGCTGACTATACAGGCAGGCCACAATGCACAAGGATCCTCTTGCCTCTTCCCTCTTGGTGCTGAGATTAAAGGAATGTGCCACTACATCTGGTCTCTTGTGTGAGTTCTTAATGGTTCATTTTTTGCCAATAGTATCAGTAACTGGTCATATTGACAAATGTTTTACTGATCTGTGCCCTCAAAACTCATTTCTTGAAGTCCTGTCCCTAACTCCTCAAAATGGGATATATTTTGCCATGCATAAACTGGACACAATGTAATAAGGGTTAAATGTGATCCCCAAATTACAACTGGGCTGCAGTCCTAATAAGAAAGGGGAGTTGGAGCTGGTGTGGCTGCAAGTGACTCTAATCTCTGCACTTGAGGGGCAGAGGCAGGTAGATTTCTATCAGTTCAGGGCCAGGCTGGTCAACTTAGTGAGTTCCAAGCCAGCCATGGATGCACGATGAGACAGTGTCTATAAACCAAACAACAATCAAAAAAGGATACAACACACACACACAACAACAGAGCACCCAGTGAGGGAATGACTCTTCCTGGGCAAGAGCAAGGCCTCACACAACACCAACCCTGAGAATAACTTGGTCTTGCATTTCCAGCTTTCAAAATGGTAAAGGAATAACTTCTGCAGCTCAAATGGTACGGGATGTGGTGATCAGCTGCCATTCTTCATTTAGGATGAACACCACTAACACAGAGGAGGAAGAAAATCACAAAAGAACATCTACATGCAATTCCTCTTACAAGAGGTTTAAAAACCAAGTGAAATTCACCAGCGTCAGCAAAATCAGGGTTCTGATTACAAAACCATTAAAGCTTGTTTAAGTAGCATATGCCATCCTTTTTTGATCAGGGGCCAAAGTATGCGCAGTGTTTGCTAGAGAAGACTTCATTATGCAGTCCCATTATGGTTCATGCACATATCTGTTGCAATCTGTCGCGGCCGCCTCGACCAGCAAGGAAGACGCAACACCGAACTCTTCTTTCTGCAGTTTATTCAGGAACCTTGAACAATCTTCTGACTCTCTCTCTTCTCTCTCTCTCTCACTCTCTCACTCTCTCACTCACTCTCTCTCTCACTCACTCACTCTCTCTCTCACTCACTCACTCAATGACTCTCTCTCACACACTCTCGGGGGAAGCCCGCCTGCAGCTTAAGTAGCCTCTGGGTAGCCAACCTCGGCGCACCACGTGGGCACTGCAGATAGGTCCAGGTACGCGGAAGCAAGCCAGATATTTAGCCTTAGCCAAATATGGAGTTGTTTATCACAGAGAGCACTCGCCATCGGGAAGGTGGAGGGCGGAAGCCGGCGCCATCTTTAAGGCGCGGCTGCACGCAGCTCTCTACAGCAATCAAGCATTTACCTAACAATGAAAAGACTAGCATTCGGACTGGTATTCATTCCACAAGAAAGCAAAGACTGTGCAATATCTCAGTGGATGAGTGTGGTGGTTTGACTGAGAATGACCGACATAGTTTTATAGATTTGAATGTTTGGTTCCTAGATTGGTGCTGTTGGGGATGGATTGGGAGGTGTAGACTTGCTGAAGGAGGTGTGTCACTAGGAGTAGTCTTAAAGTTCAAACTCCCACACCAGGCGGACTCTCCACCTCTCTGCCTGCGTGCTGTGTTTGGATGAGAATGTAAGTTCTCAGCTGCTGCTGCAGCACTATGCCTGCTTGATGGATGCCATGTTTCCTGCCATGATGGTCATGGACTCAGCCTCCTAAACTATAAGTAAGACCCCAGTTAAAGGCTTTTCTTTTAGAAGCTGCCTTGGTCATGGTGTGTCTTCACAGAAGTAGGACAGTAACTAAGACAACGGAGAAACACAGAAGGCTCACAGTTCCCTTTGGTCCCTCAGATTCCAGCTCCACATGCCCTTACCTTTTTTGTCTGCAAACTGTCCCTCGGGGCAGGGACTGCAATCAAAACAGCACTGGGGGGCTCCCAGCCTGGGCACTTGGCTGAACCCTGGAAGGCAGCTTTCACTGCAGACAGAGGTGGGCACCTAGTAACAGTGAGCATAGTGTCACCAGTGACTCTTTAGGGATACAGATGCTTGACCTCACCCTAAGAACCAGAACAGGAGAGTTCCCTCTCAGCCCACTTGATGAGATGCCTTTCAGAAAGCATGTCTATCCCAGCAGATGACAAATTGGAGAAGTACCTTTGAATGTCATAGGCTACATCTGGCTTACCTTGCTAAGGGTTTCAAAAACATAGCTAAACATTTTGATGTATTGTCTTTCCAAAGGTCCTTGGGGCTCTTACATCAACAATTGAACGTATGGGGGCAGGAGAGAAGGTTCAGTGGTTAAGAGCACAGCCTGCTCTTCCAGAAGAGCTGGGGTCAATTCCCAGCACTCATATAGCAGCTCACAATGTAACTCCAGTTCCAGAGGATCCAGTGCCCTCTTACAGCCTCCACAGGAACCAGGCACACACATACTATGCTAATATACATGCTGGGAAACATCCATACATTCAAAACAAAACTTGAAATAGACTTGTAAGTATTGGCAGACATTACAAAAGTCTGCCATGCAGTTTTATCAAGTTAGCCTGCTTATCTCAATTACTCAGAAAAGTCTATTTTTCCTTTTTCCATCTTATTATCTCTTTTTTCTTTCTTTTAGATACTGTCCATAGCCTGAACATGCTTTCCGTGATGATCTTGGCTTTCTGCTTGCTAGCCTAACTCAGAAGATATGACTGTCTCTCTTACTTTTTTGCATAGCCCTCTGTGAAGCTGTTGAGATTTATAGTTTGACTGCCCTGGTATTTTTCACTTAAACTCTAATAAAGTGTCATCCAGCTTCATTAAGAGAAAATTTTAGGTACTGACACCCTCAACACATGCACAGACAGACACAGACACACACACTCTCACACACATTCACAGCACACTCACTGGCCCTCTCATTTACCTTGGACCTGCCAAGGATGACTCAGTTTATCTAAGCATAGCTCTACCTCCAGGCAAGGATTATGAAGAAGGAAGTGTGAGGTGCTGACGTTTCTGCCACAACAGAAGACAGAGGAAAACCCTCCCCAGATCAAGGCCATTTAAAAGTTCTTCAAAGGAGTCCTGGAAGCACATAGTATGTGTCTTTCTTTCATGCTTGAAAAATCCAAGAATGGGAATCTCATTCTCATGTGGAAAAGCTTAAGGCCACCATTGACTGGAGATGCCACCAGAACAAAGTTAGACAAAGTTGCAGAGGAGGGAACTCTTTCTTCACCGGCACAGGACAGGAAGCTGAGCCATTTCTATGTACCAGACTCCACACATAGACAGAACTAACACAGCACTGTTTCTAATTTTGTTAATAAATATCACGGTTTGAATCTCAAATGCTTCCCAAAGTCTCATGTTTTGGACCACGAGTTGCCAAATGGTAAGTTTTTGAAAAATGATTGGATCTTGATGCCTCTGGCCTAATCAATGTATTATTTATTTCAATGAACTCATAACTTGATAAATTATTATAGATGGTGGAAATGGGAAGTGGGACCTGGATGGCCAAAGTGGGTCACTACAAGTATGTACTGGTAAGATATAAACTGTTTACCTATCTAATCTATCTAGTTCCCCACCTCCCCAAATTCTGGAACCCATCAATTGAGCAACCTCTTCCACCATACATGCCTGCTGCCATGCATGGCACACTGCCTCAACCACACACTCAAAGCAATGGATTCATCTGAACTTGGACCTCTCAAGGCATGAGACAATAAAAACCTTTCTTCACTTCAAACTGTTTCTCAGGTATTTGTCATGGTGGGTGAAATACACTAACACAGTAAGTAAACTGAATCTGCTGAGTTCACATTCCACATGGTCCATGGGAAGGTGTTCAACTTAGTGTGTCTCAGAGCAGGTCCTGAACACAGACACTGAAAATACTCCCAAGGGAACACCAACCACAGATTCTCATTATATTTGTGAGTCTGGTGTGTTCTTTTTCCTCTGTTTTCATATGTGTGAGTGGTGTAAATATGTGTATGTGTGTTTCTACATCTATGTGGACTCATGTCCATGTATGGACAAGTGCATGTGGAGGCCCAAGGTTAATGTAGGGAATCATCCTCAACTGCTTTTCTCTGTGTTCATTGAGGCAGAGGCTCAAAGGAAAACCCAGACAGAGTTCACTGATATGGCTGGTCTTACTCATCAGGTTTCTGTGGGTATTTCCTTGTTTCCATCTTCCAAGGATGAAATTACAGGTGAGACACACTGTCCACTCAGCATGTACAAGTGTTCTGGAGATCCAAAGTCTGGTTCTTGAACATGCTTACAAAACACTTTGACCACTGAGCCATCTCCCAATCCCAATCTTTCATATTTTCCTTTTGTTGGTAAATCAATATCATTCAGAGAAAGATCTCTAATGAGGTAAACAACATAGCCAGTTATATTTGACTGGCCCAGTCTAGGCTACATCCACCTCACACACAAGTAGAGATAAGGAATTGAATTTTTCCTGTGACTTTAACACATTCAGACAAGACTCATCTCTGCATTCAGGCAACTCACTTGGATTTCCTCCTTCAAATGAACCATCATTTTGTTCCCCGAAGAGACTTGAGGGTCTATCATTCCTACATGGACCAAGTGAAAAACACCCTCGAGAGTCTTCTATCCCTGGAAAAATCTCAAATTTTGTCACCAAATCTCCATTGTCATTAAACATAATCTTGCTTCCATCAGGAGTCTCGAAGTGCACCTTCCTGAGGGCACAAAGCAGCTGAGGAAAGAAGGGAGACACTGTAGACTGGCCAGGACGAATCGGGTTTTATCCAAATTATCACAGGCCAATGGCCTCTGAAGTGACTGAGTGCCACTTCAATCAAGGACTGGACACATTAGGCATAAGGGATATCAAGTATCTATGATATTTTCAGCCTAACAAAAATGTTCTAGCTTTTAAAAAGTAATAATTCATAATAATTAATCCAGATCATTTTAACCTAGTACACTGTGTGTGTGTGTGTGTGTGTGTACACAGATCACTCATATTATGGAATCCAGAGAACAACCCTCAGGAATGTTCTTTCCTTCTGCTGCCATGTGGGACTCAGGAATCCAACTTATGCTTGGGGACAAGTGCCTTAACCCACTGAGTCATCTCAACAGCCTTAAAATTAAACCCAAACACATGACAATGTGGTTCCTGCTCCAGGGTCTCATTTTATTGTGTACTATTGTCCTCAGTCTTCCCTTCACACTCAGGAGCCTGGCCCCAGCCCACCCAGACTGCCCAGTGAGTCTAACCAGTCTCCCACAATTCATCTGTCTCACCCATGTGACTCTTCTACTTGTCTCCATTTTAGGGTCTTGGCACATGCTGTCCCTGCCATCCGCAATGCTACCACTTCTTCCCATAATGAGACTTCTCATTCTATTGTCTGAAACTCAGATATTTCCACACAGGGAGAATTCTCCAGCCTTTCACTTCCCTTCGCTCACTCCTTTTACTCATTCATCTACTTTACTTCTTCATTAAGTGCACACAGACATTTTGACACACACATTTTATTTTTGTGACAAGATCTTGTTTTGTATCCAGGTTGGCCTTAACTTCAGGATTCTATAGCCACAACCTGTCCATTTGATAGGCATGGCCCAAAGTCTGGCCTCCTATATTTTTTATTCTGTCACCCTCAAACAAAAAGCCAACATCTATTACTGCCTATCTGATTACAACCATATGTACCTTCACAGGCACACAGTACAGACTTAGGTTGTTTGAGTGAAGGTGATGAAAATACACCCACTCCTTGTCCACCACTCTCACCAGTTTCCTCACCGGGGAACAGCCTGTTTTCAGAGGGCCTCCTTACAGATCTTGGCATATGCTACTTTGAATGGATTTGAGAAGATAGATAGATAGATAGATAGATAGATAGATAGATAGATAGATAGATAGATAGATAGATAGATAGAGATAAGATAGGCAGGCACACAGACAGACAAAGACTGTGGGCAAAATGACCAAAATGCATTATATACATGTATGAAATTATCAAATAATACTTTAAAAAGAAAAATAAGTAAGGGATTAGAAGATGGCTCAGTAATTAAAGCACTGGTCATAAAAGCTTAAGAATTCACAGAACCCACATAAATGTCAGGTCAATGTGGCAGCCAGTTCTAATTACATTCTCAGAAAGTGGAGACAGGAGATGCCCAGAACAATGTGGCTAGCAAGACTAGTCACATCAACAAGTTCTGCCATTGAGTCACAGATCCTGCCCCAAAGAATAAGACAAAAGAGTGATTAAAAGATTATTTCTCATCATCCTCAGACCTTTCCACATGTATGTACATACACATGAGTGCACACCCCACCACATGTGCCTGCATGTACACACACATGTGCCCACATACATGTACTATACACCAAAAAATAAAAAATAAATAAATGGTATTTGATAATCCATTTGAAATTCTGATTTGCAGTATGCCTATACTAAAAGCCATCCACTGTTTACCAAAGCTTAAATTTATAACACTAAAAATCTATTTACTGTTATCTGAAATATTAATTTTACTAGGTATCCTATATTTGCTAAGGCAAGCAACCCCTAGGGACTGGACGCATCTGTGATCACACACATAGCATGGATTCCTTGGCTAGTATTCCTTCTAAGATGCCTCTCAGTGGTAAGCATGTGGCATCCTTGCTGAAACATACAGTCAGCTTCACCTCTATAGCTTAGTCAGAACCAATGTCCTCTTCCCCAACCATCCCAGGGTCACCCACTGCACACATGTCTCTCTCACCTGTCAGGGCTGGAAGTCCTGGGAATCTGTGCTTTTCCCATCCTGCTGTCCACTGGTTATCATGTCTTACAGGGCAATGCTGTAGACAGCTGTGTAAGCAGCATCAATTTTACTCACTTCTTGGAAAGGGTACTGCTTGTTTATCAGACTCTCATTCCCTGAGCACAGCTGGACACCCTCTGTCACTGTGCTGCTCGGGTGGGGCCATGTGCAATCAAAAGTGAACTCCCAAAACTTCTTTATAAACATGTCTTCTGGGGTCCGGCTGGGGCGTAGGTTAGCAAGGAACTCTGGGAAGCCAGTAGCCCTGCTGCTGTGATACAGAAGGCCAAATGTGCCATGCAATACCTGGGAAATGCCTGGAATGGACAAGGCAAGTGCCATGTGCAGAGTGCCCTTGCTGACCCAGACCTGGCCTGAAACAGGAACGCCCAATAACCTATACAGAATAAGCTGGAAATTCGCATTGCTTAGGAAAACCAGAACAACCCTGGCTGTGCATATCTGCATCTTCTGGACAATCTCTCCAATCTTCCCCATGGACTCATGGGAAGGGACATGGAGGGTGAACTCAATGCACACACCAGCTGGGCTCAGCTCCTGATTGGCCAGAGAGCTGGCCTGCTGCCCAAAGTCATCATCATGGGCCAGAATGATCACCCAGGACCACTGAAAGTGAATGATCAGCTGGGTCACTGCACGGCAAGATGTGAGGTCACTAGTCACAGTCCGAAGGAAAGATGGGAACTGGATCTTGTCACTGAGGCTGGGTAGTGAGGATGAGCCAGGCAATATAAGGGTGGATGAGATTTGGGCTTAGATTTAGGCTGATGATCTGGTTTAAATGTGGGAAGGAGGAGGTTGGAGACATGGCTCAGCAGTTAAGAGCCCTTGTTGTTGCAAAGGACCTAAGTTCTATTCCCAGCACCCACATCAGGTAGCTCACATCTGCCTGTAACTCCAGCTCAAGGACATGTGATGCCTTCTTCAGGCTTCCTCCTACACCTGTGGCATAGACTCACACACACACACACACACACACACACACACACAAACACACACACATGTGTGTGTATTAAAATATAAAATACGATGAATTTTCATGAAAGGACTGATCCCTCCTGTTCCCATCCCCACCTACTCCCAATCCACCTGTAAATTTCTATTTCATTTCCCCTTTCCAGAGAGATCATATGTTCTCCTTGAGCCCTTCTTGCTGCTTGGCTTCTCTGTGTCTGTGGAATGTGGCATGATTATCCTTTACTTAACAGCTAATGTCCACTTATAAATTAGTACATACCATGTTTATCTTTCTGGGTCTAGATTACCTCACTCAGGATGATTTTTTTCAAGTTTCATCTGTTTGCCTGCAAATTTCATGATGTCATTGTTTTTAAAAGCTGAGTAATACTTCATTGTGTAAGGTACCACATTTTCTATATCTATTCTTTAGTTTAGGACATCTATGTTGTTTCTAGTGTCTGGTTATTATGAATAAAGTTCTATGAACATAGTTGAACAAGTGTCCTTACGGTACAAATGAGCATCCCTTGGGTATATGCCCATGAGTGGTATAGCTGGGACTTGAGGTTTCACAATTTTCTGAAGAACTGCCATATTGATTTCCAAAGTGGCTGTACAAGTTTGTACTTCCACCAGCAGTGGAGGAGTGTTCCCTTGTTCCACATTTTCACCAGCAATAACCATCACTTGTGTTATTGATCTTAGCCATTCTGACAGGTATAAGATGGAATCTCAAAGTAGTTTTGATTTGCATTTCCTGATGGCTAAGAATATTGATATTGAATATTTCTTTAAGTGTTTCTCAGCCATTTAATGTTCCTCTCTTGAGAGTTTTTTCTTTTGATATGTACTCCATTTTTAATTGGATTATCTAGCTTCTTGAGTTCTTTATATATTTTGGATTGGGCCTCTGCCAGATGTGGGGTTGGTGAAAACGTTTTCCCATTCCGTAGGCTGCCATTTTTTCCATCGCTGGTGTCATTCGCCTTACAGAAGCTTCTCAGTTTCACGAGGTCCCATTTACAGATTGTTGATCTTAGTGCCTATGCTATTGGTATTCTGTTCAGAAAGCTGTATCCTGTGCCAATGCATTCAAGACTATTCCCCCTCTTTCTCTTCTATTAGGTTCAGTGTATCTGGTTTTACATTGAACTCTTTGACCCACTTGTACTTGAGTTTTGTGCAGGGTGATAGATATAAATCAATTTTCATTCTTCCAAATGTTGACATTCAGTTATGAGAGCACCATTTGATGAAGATGCTTTCTTTTTTCCATTGTATATTTCTGGTTTCTTTATCAAAAATCAGTTGTCCACAGGTGTGTGGATTTACATCTGTGTCTTTGATTAGATTCCATTAATTAGCCTGTCTGTTTTTATGCCAATACCATGAGGGTTTTATTACTACAGCTCTGTAATACAGGTTGGAATTAGGGGTGTTGATTCCTCTGGATATTCTCTTATTGTATAAGATTGTTTTAGCTCTCCTGGGTTTTTTGTTTTTCCTCATGAAGTCTCCTAGTAATAGTGGATACAGAGCCCAAACTGGCCATCTTCTATAACCAGGCAAGGCTCCTGGCAGTGGAACTGAGACATCAAACTAGCTATAAAACTTTTGCCCTACAATCTGTACTGCCTACAAGATGTGCTGGGGCAATGGTAGCACAGAACCTGTTGGAGTGGCCAACCCATGACTGGTCCAACTTGTGGTCCACACCACAAGAGGTAGCCACATCACCTGGATGGCCAGGAACAAGAGGCAGGATAGCCCAGAGACCCAGGATAGAACCAAACACAACTGACAAAAAAAAAGTCAATGAAATGATTCCTAATGATATTCTGCTGGTTCCTTGCCTAATTGTCATCAGAAGGGTGCCATTCAGCAACCAATGGGAGCTGATGAAGAGACCCACAGCCAAACACCAGGCAGAACAAGGGGACCTCAGCAGAAGAGAAGAAAGAAGGATTGTAGGAGCGAGAGGGGCCGAGGACACTAGGCCACTGAATCAGCTAAGGAGGGCTCATAGGGGCTCAACGAGACTGAAACAACAAACATGAACCCAGGATGGGTCTGAGCTAGGTCCTCTTTATATACATTATAGTTGTATAGCTTGATGTTCTTGTGGGATTCCCAACAATGGGAGGGAGGGGTGTCTCTGACTTTTGCCTGTGCTATATTCAAAGAGGAAACTCTGGGCCACCCGGTAGCTCCACTTATAAATGCTGAGGGAAAGAGTAGCCCACATTTATCCCTCATGATGGATAAATGAGAGATAAATTGAACTGAACAAGAATAAACACAGTGACTCAAGAGATACAAGTAGAACAACATCTCCACAAGTATTTGTACATAGATGTGCACAGGAGCACAGTTCAGAATACTCAAAGGGGAGCCAGAGGGAAGACAGAAGACATAACAGATAACTTAAGATCTATTGAAAAAGCTGGGTGTGGTGGCACACTTGTTTAATCCCAGCACTCAAGCAGCAGAGGCAGGTGGATCATTGTGAGTTGGAGACCAGCATGGATTACAGAGCTAGATCCAGGTACCAGGCGCTCCATAGAGAGACCCTGTCTTGTGTAAAAAAAGAAAAAAATCTACTGCATAGTACACTTGGTAAGAATTAATAGTAACTAACATCTATTTCAGAATTGTTGAAAGGGCCAGAAGTCAAAGAGAAGAAATATAAAATGCTGGTTCAAGAAACAGTTCAGACGCTGCAGACATGATCTCATGGCAGCTCCAGGTATCTGCACTGGGCCTGTACAATGTTGTGTGTTCATGTGTGTATGTGATGTGTCTGTATACCCATGCTATAACACATGGAGGTCAGGAAACAACTTTGTGAGTCAATTCTCTCCTTCCACCTTTCTGTGGGTTCCAGGCAGGGCCAGGTCATCCATCAGACTTGCACGCCAAGCACTTTCCCTATAAGGCATCTCACTGGCCCCTCTTCACCTTATTTTATGAGACAAATTATCTAACTGAACCTGGACCTCATCCATTCAGATAGGCTCAGTGGCCAGTGACCTGTAGGGATCTGCCTATCTCCTTCACTGTTCCTAACCAGGGTTACAGATGCTCAACATGCCAGGCTTTCATGAGGGTTCTGGGAATCAAACTCAGATCTTAGTGCTTGCACAGCAGACACTTCACCAACTTAGATATTTCACCAGACCCTAAGACCTTCACTTTCAGATTCTCCTGTCTCTGCCTCCCATGGTAGATTTTAAACTTCACATCACCAAAAAACAAGTATGCAGAGTGATGGGTTTGTTGGCAAGCTTAATTAACCATTTTTTAATACAGTTATTAAAACACAGCTTTGTATCCAATGCATACATACAATTGTTACTCATTGACTTAAAAAACAACTTGGGATCCTGATGTGGGATTCCCCTCTGTATGCTGTAAATATGTTTTATTACCATAGGTTAATAAAGAATCTGTTTGGGGCCTATGGTAGTGCAGAATAGGGCAAGGTAGGAATTCTAAGCAGAGAGAGGAGGAAAGAAGGCAGAGTCAGAGAGATGCCATGTAGCCACCCAAGGAAACAGATGTCCAGGAACCTTACCAGTAAACCACGAGCCTCGGGGTAAAATATAAAATAATAGGAATGGGTTAATTTAAAATATAAGAGCTACCTAGCAATACGCTTAAATGATTGGCCAAGTAGTGTTGTAATTAATACAGTTTCTGTGTGATTATTCCAGGTCTGGGTGGCCAGGAACAAATAAGCAGTCTCCACCTACAGGATCCAGGTATGGAAGCACACACTTGTGATCCTAGCACTCAGGTTGTGGAGGCAGGAAAATAGTGAGCTCTAGGCTAGCCACATCTACACAGTAAGATCCTCTCTCAAAAAAAAAACAGAAAAAAGAAAAGAAATCTCAAGGACAAGCCAGTGTGGCCAGTGTGGTGGCTCAAGCATGTAGTCCCATGTTTGTGGCTAACCTGACCTACACAAGAAGTTTCAGGCTAGTCGAAGCACAAAGTGAGATACTGTCTCTAAAAATTAGCCATTTAAAGTGACAGTAAATGTGAAAATGCAGTAATGAAAACGTCTTGCATTTGTGGCCGAGGATAAAATGATTGTAGTTACCTTAGAAAAAGCTCTTAATTGTTTTGACTCAAATCTCTTTCTGTAGCCTAATCTTGCCTGAAACTATCAATGCTACTGCCTCAGTTTCCTGCATGCTAGGAATACAGCCATATGCCCTATGCTCATCCAATTTAAAAAATAAAGCTAAATACAAACATTTTTAAAAAATAATATCCAAAAAGGCTGTTGGAACAACTGTGTGCAACAGTGCATTAGAAAGACTAGGACAAAGATGGTCAAAGGGGGTTGTGTTTATGGCTCAGTTCATAAATGTGACCTGCAGAACCTCACAAACTGAGCATGGTAGCACTTTCCTGTCATCCCAGCACCCGGGATGTCAAGGCAGAAGGATCAGAAATTCAAGGTGATCTTTGACTACCTAGTGAATTGAAGGCTACATGAGATGCTTAAAAATATAACAAGCCAAAGGAATACAGTAGCTGGCAGTGGTGGTGCATACCTTTAATGCCAGTACTCCAGAGGCAGCGGCAGGTGGATCTCTGAGTTTGAGGTCAGTCGTGTCTACAGAGAGAATTCCAGGACAGTTGGGGCTACACAGAGAAACTCTGCCACAAAAAAAGAAATGCAGTAGAGAGGAATAATGGGACTGATAAATGATGAAAAGTCTATTATTTACATATGAATTAATTCAACAAACACAGCTACCTAGACACTAATTTAAGAACCAAGGATATACAGAAGAATCAAGAAGCCCCACCTGGCCTGCGGGGGCAAACATTACACCCAGTACATGAGCAGCCCATACTCCAGTCCAGTACAAACAAGAAAGACAGACGGACAGAGGTGATGTAAAAGGAGAGCAACAAAGCTACTGCATGGATACACAGAGAAAGGTGGTGGCCACCTAGATGGGACTCTAAGAATCAACCTCTATCCAAGGCTTCACACAACCTTGTAAAGCTGCTTCTGGGTTTCAGAGACTCCCATTCCATATCCAATACTTACTCTGAAGCCAGCAGTCCAGACGGTGGGACAGTGAAGTCAGACAGGGTACCATTAGAGGGGCAAAGAATAGAGAAGCTGCCCCCCACTATTATATCTTCAGGACAGTCAAAGTGACACCTCTGCCTTGGTAACAGCCAGGCTCTTGGTGCAGAAAGAGCAGACACAGAGACACAGCCAAAGAGAACAGGAAAGAGAGTACACAGCCACATGCCTGCTGGGCACCAGGCAATCAGTGACAGGACAGCCCCATATGGGGCAGTGACTTGCAGTGAAGGGGGCTTTTACCTGGGAGGATGCCCTCGATCAAGGACCTGAGACTAGGATCATACTGGGAACTGTAAGCTTGCAGGCTGTTGGGAGAATACTGATGAGAGGTGGTGGAGGTGGGAGGCACTAAATCTCATGCCATTAAAAGTTTCATTCCCATCTCCTGAGGCTTCTTAGACTCACTGCATCCAAGGTCCCAGTTCTGAGCATCATCTGTAGACTAAAGGAAGGGCAACAATGAGTCTAACTGTCCCTTGAGGGACTTTCAAGCCCAGGAGCAGGTACTCCCATGGTGCTCAGTGCATTGTTTTGTAGAGAGGACCCAAGTAGGTACAAGAAGCAAATAGCCCATGACCCTCTTGAGCCTCACTGGCAGCATCTGGAAATAAGTGTTCCCAAAGCTTCACCAGGCCCAGGGCTAGTCCTCTTGCCCCAAGCAACCAAGCAGAGGGTCAGGCAGGATGGAACCTCTTCATCATCAGGGGGCAGCCCTTGATGGGGTGGTATGTTTCTGTGGTCAAGGCAATGGGTCCATGCGGCAGAGGAAAGCTGAGTTGTGAGCAGTTTCCCAGCATGGAAAAAGTTCAGCAGCCCTCAATACCTAAAGGATGGTGTTCAACATTGCCTGTCAGCAAGGTTAAGGTCATTTAAATTAAAACCTTGGTGAGTTCATGTCATGTGATTCTTCCTGGGGAGGTGGGAACATACATCTACTTATCCACACAGAGCACTGTGACAACAAAGGCATTCGAGTACAGTTTGGAAACAATGCGTTCATTGCCTTTACTCACAGAAGCATGGGCGACTCTTGACCAGCTGCACCACTGACAAAGCATGGGTGGTGGTTCATGAAAGCTGCCTTCCCTGAGCACTTTCCTCAGCCTGAAGGCACTGCCACTCAAGAGTTTCCTGTTGCCCCAACAACTGCTTACTGTTTAGATCAGCTTGTGGAGCAGTCTTATGGATCTTAGAACTTTCTGAACTTCTTGAGACACAGGTACAGGCCTTCCCACAGTTTTTAAATTAGTTTTCTGAGTTTTATGACCCTCCCTCTGTATAAAGAAGAGAATGCTTTAATTCAGAAGAAATAACTACACGACACAGAGATACCTGTTTAGAACCAGTAAGAAAACTGTTTTTTAACTTCAAATGAGTCTCAATAAGGATGTGAAGAAGAGATGCCTCCACAGTTAAGAGTGATTGCCATGCAAGCATGAGGGCCTGAATTCAGATCCCAAGTAAATGCTGGGAGGAGATTCCCAGAGCAAGCTGGCTAGGTAAGACTTGCCATATCAGTGAACCCTGGGTTTGATTGAGAGAGCCCATCTCAATGAATAGAAATGACAAGCAATCCAGGGAACAACCCAGAAAGATTCCCAACATCAACCTTAGTTCTTCCTGTACGCACACCTATAGGCACATTCACCCACATGTGCACCACTACACACACACAACACACACACATATGCAAGGAAATTGAAAAAGATCCCAAAAAACGATGTGGTGAAGTTAGCTCTTAAACCTTTTTGAGACAGAGTCTCACAATGTAACACATGCTAGCCTTGAACTCATGATCCTCCTGACCAGCCTCCCTAACACTAATATTATATTCATGTAACACCATGGCCACTTAATTTTACTTTAGTAATAAATTTATGTACATGTGTAGATGATTTTTAAAAAGCTCTTATCGATGTGTTATCTAATAGACACTGTTCAAATACATGCTGCTCAAGGGCCAACTGTATACCCAAACACTGAATTGTACATTGCACTTAACTAAGGCCAACAAGATGGGTCGATGGGTAAAGATGCTTGCCACCAAGCCTGACAACTTGTGTTCAATTCCCAGAACTCACATGGTAGAAAGAGAACTGACTCCTAAAAGTTGTCTTCTCTCTCTCACACACACACATACACAAAATAAAAGAAAAAGTAAATTTGTAATTAAAAAATGAAAGGAAAGAAGTTAATTAAATGGCAGGTGGATTTCATCTCAGTAAAGTCCATATATACTTAGCTTACACTTAAGGGGAACATTCTAGAATTTATCACTTTGGAGAAACACTACTTCAAGTGAAAATCGCAATGAGGGAGTAACCCTTAGGCTTGCTAAGCCTCTGCTTCTTCACTAATACATGAGAACATAGACATCTGACTCAGAAGGCACAAACAGAACCCAAGGTGCTTTCTTTGGTACAAAAATGTGTTATTTACATGAAATCAGGATGTCCTGATTTGGGAACAATTAACATTTTGCATCATGTGATTCTTTGTGGTTAGGGGCTGTCTGGTGCATTGTAGACGGCATAACAGGATATGCACTCTGCTATGGATATGCAATGCCCCCCTAAAAGCTCATGTGTTGCAGGCTTGGCCCACAGCTAGTGGTACCATCAAGGGTGATTAGACCATGATGGAACTTGATCCATTATAGAAACAAAGACTTACAGGTATAAATTCATTTGTAAGGCTGCTTTCAAATGAAAACAGAGAGCTAGGGCTCCCTGCTCACACAGACTGGCTAGGAAAGTGTCTTTCCATGTTTAGCAAAGAACCTGCTGCAGTGCTTGTCGAGCTACTGCTCACACTAGCAGCAAACCTTCTATCTTTCACACAATGCTGATTTTGCAGACATACAGAAAGCATGGGGTATGGGGTCACAGAAGATTTCCACTGTGGAGGCCCAAAAGTGTGAGCCTATTTCCACCCTGCCTATAGGTCAGAGAGTTGGAGGTTGTTCAAAGTGTTAACAACAACCAGGGTTACACATCCTGACCCAGGATGTGATTACTTGGTTCATTTGATATTACGATGGCCCATACAGGTAGATCCACTCCACCCTGACAGATGGTCAGGACATGCAAGCATACTTCTGCTACTTCTTTTGAAACCAGAGGTTTAACCTGGGGAGTGGCTGCCTTCAGGTTTCTTGGTCTAGGGTGGCTTCACTGCCTAAACAACAGAATGCTAATGAATGGATTAATGACCTCATGGCTCAAGGTATTGAAGCAATTAATTTTGTTTTTGTTTGTTCGTTATTTTTTCATATAATTTGTAATTTTTATTAATAATACTCATATAATCTGAAAGACTTATTTGAATTCACCAATTTGGAGATTATAGTATAACATAGCAGGAGTCATGATTTTTTTTTAGCTTTTTCTCTTTTTGCTTTTTTTATTGATTTTTATTGAACTCTACGTTTTTTTCTACTCCCCTCCCCTTCAACCCTCTCCCAAGATCCCCATGCTCCCAATTTACTCTGGAGATCTTGGTTTTTCTATTTCCCATGTAGATTAGATCTATGTATGTCTCTTAGGGTCCTCATTGTTGTCTAGGTTCTCTGGGATTGTGATTTCTGGGCTGGTTTTGTGAAGCAATTAACTTTGTATCATGTTAAAGAAGTCTTTTGTTGCCTTCTCTCCCCCCCCCCAGCCCCACTGTTTGTATTGGGGTATAAAAGCATACAGAAAATTAAATGCAGGAGATTTCAGTATTCATTGGAACTCCCTCCCAATACTATCCTATGTTTTCTGTTTTATTATTGTATTCACATCTTCGTATTTTTTACTATTTTTCTGATCCCCACGCCCCACCCTGGCAAAAGGTAGTTTTGTCAAGGTTGATCCCCAACACTCCACAATACAATATATTTATCTATCTATCTATCTATCTATCTATCTAATGTATATGGGGAGGGGTTTTGGGGTTTTTTGTTTTTGTTTTTGCCTGAGACTGGAGTTACAGATGGTTATGAGCTGCCATGTGGGTGCTAAGAATTGAAACCAGGTCCCCTGGAAGATCAGCAAGTGCTCTTAACCACTGAGTCATCTCTCCAGCCCCCACTCAAATTTTAAAAGAAAGCCTGAGAAGTCAGACAATGTGTATGATGATAGGGTTCTCTGTAGGAAGCCTGAGAGAACAATATGGGCATCTATGGGAATGATGCCAAATGCACTAGAGATATCAGGAAGTTCGAGATGCCAGAAATATGAAAGTCTATAGAATGTCACAGGCAAGAGGCAGAGCCAGCCCAGGAGAAAAGCCATGTGGGCTACAGCCAGAAAAGCCATAGAGACAGAACTGTCAAAGCCCTTTTGGAGCTCACATGGTTCTTAGAAAATTTGGGGAATCCCACCAGAGTTGTCAGGGTTCCTCTAAGGGTTCTTCCTTAGTCTTCTTAAAAGAATTGAAGAACAGACTCAAAAAAGAAACTTGAGAACAATTTTATTAGGATTTAAAAAAAAAAAAACTTCAAAGCAGGTCAGCTCCGACCCTTACCAGCTGCCCAAGGAAGATAAAGAAAAGGAAGAAAGAAAGCCATGATATTTGACATGTTAGGCATGGGGCTCAGCCACAATGGCAAGCAATCACCCACAGGATGGAAGAGGGGAGCTTTAGAGAGAAAGTGAAACCCAAAATGTTAGGGAAAGCATCTTAGAAGAGAGACAGGGAAGAGAAAATGGAAAGTTATACATTTCTGAGTCCTGAAGGTTCTGTACTGGCTGCTCTATGGGTTAGGAATTCAGGAGGGGTGGTACGGGAGAATTGTCTGTATTCTTTCAATCATGATTTAAATAAATGCTGATTGGCCATTAACCAGGATGTATAGGTGGGACAACCAGACAGGAAGTAGAGGCAGAGCAAGGAGAATAGGAGAATTCTGGGAAGCAGGAAGCTCTCTCGGGACTCCTGCCTAGACCACCAAAGAAGCAGGATGTGACCTGCCCTGCTGAGAAAGGTACTGAGCCATGTGGCTAACATAGATAAGAATAATGGGCTATATAAGTTATAAGAGCTAATACGAAGCCTGATCTAATGGGCCAATCAGTTTATAATCTTCTGGAGACCTCTGTGTGATTTTCTTTAGGGCTTATTGGCTGTGGGAACCAGGCAGGACAGAAACCCCAACAAGCTCCCCCCCCATGTTACAGGAAGGGTAGAAGCAAAATTACACCTTTAGCTTATTAAAGGTATAATTATTCCTCTTATCTTTTTGGCATGGCTTAAGGCAAAGAAACCTGGTCCTATGTCCAGGTGATTGACTATTACAACTACATATCTGGATTCTGTGTTTGGGATAAATTGAAATATTAAATCTTTACCCATGCCAGAGAAATATCTTCCCTAGTGTGTCTCCACAGAGCCCTGATCAAGGCTACTATAACATCATGCCATCACATTTTCAGATGCAGGACACAGAGCTACAGGGCTTAATGTTTGCCCTTCTGAGTTTCAGTCATCCCTTGGTGTCTCTCTGTCTCTCTCTCCTTCCCTCCCTCCCTCCTTCTTTCTCTTCCCCTCCCTGTATCCCTCCTCCCTGAGAGGGTCTCACTAAATAGCCTTGGCTGGCCTAGAACTAAATAACACAGACCAGGCTGGCCTAAAACTCACAGGCATCCACCTGCCAAGTGCTGGGAGTTAAGGTGTGTGCCACCATCAAGGCCCCATCTCTCCTTTCTGTGTCTCCATTTCCTCCTTTTGGAATGAGAATCTTTGTTGTGTTACTGTATTTGGTAAGTAAGAAGCTTATTCTTTGATTTTTAGGTGGCTCAGAGCCAAAGGTTTACCTTGAATCTCAGAGGATACTCTAGAGTTGGACTTTTGAGAAACATCAGAATTACTGAGACATTAAGACTCTTGGGGATGAGTTAAATACGCCTTGCTTTATAAAGGTAAACATGAGCACCTGGAGGCCAAGGGTAAAAGGTTATAATATTGTTATCTCGGGTGTTGAAGGCTTGTTCCTCAGTTAGTGGTATTATCAAGACTTAATGAAACCATACAAAATCCATAGTGATGTCATAATTCAGTGGGCTGTTAGGAGCTAGGGTCTCACTGAAGGCAGCAGATACTGATAAAGTGCTTTTCAAAAGTGTATCTTGTCCATGGAACCTTCTGCTCTCTCTTTCTCTTTCTGTACTCCATGAGGTAAACACCTTTCCACTAGGTAGATGACAGGGAACACCCTTTACTCCAACTGAAAGCACCCCCAGACACTGCCAACTGTCTTGTGGGGAAGAAGGAAAGAACCCATCCCAAACTAGAACCAGTCCAGTGAAGACTCTGAACCACTGATATCTCTTGCAATTTAGAAGACCCTGTACCCTAGGGGTGGGACCCTATCAGACATCCTTGAGCTAGAGATTGAATGTCAGCTGTCCCTTAGAAAGTCCATAGATATTAGAAAACTTCAAGCATTACATAACCACCACTACAACCTAGTTCCAGAATATTCTCAACACTTCAAATAGAATCCTGTTCCCTGTACCCCCATCCTTGTTAGCTACAGTAGGTCTACTTTCAGATGCCTTGGCTTTGAAGTTGGAGTTTTTGCATTAGATTTCATTTGGGATAAGGTTTTGCTTATTAAAAGATTGGAGCTGGGGGTGCGGGGGTTGTGGTAGCACATCTTTAATCCCAGCATTTGGGAGACAAATACAAGCAGATCTCTGTGAGTTTGAGGCCAGCCTGGTCTCCAGAGAGTTCCAGGACAGCCAGGGCTATATAATGAGATTCTGCCAAATATATGAATATAGATATTTGAAATATACATATACATATATGTATAAATATATTATATGCACACATATATACATATGTATATGTATTGCATTTATGTGTATACATATATGCATATATATATATATATATGAAACTTATTCCTGGCTCCAGCCTGCCTCCCAGTGGATTTAGATTTGAGGTATCCTGCAGTGTGTGTGAGTGATCATCCTGACTCTACAAGTCAATTTTCTCACAAGAGACATTTCCCAAGTAGTTATACGTACATAAATGAGCCATCGCTGCCCTGAAGGGCCAAATCAGTTTCAACTACCAGAAAATTAAGCAGATGATCCATGGCATTGCCCTTGCCCTAGTTCGCAGTAAAGAGAATAACAAGCCCTCTGGACTCTCATTTTGTTTTCCCTCCTGAAGCCGCTTTGCACAGTGAATACTTACAGGCAACACTCCAGAGACCAGCAGCCAGCAGGGGGTGACACAGAACACAGCCCTGGCTATGCCACTAGGCCCCTCCTATCTTCCAGGGACTTAATCTATTTCCAGGCCCATTTTAGGCACTTACACTTCCAACAGGCTTTTGTTCTGCTTGCTGGTTATGTGCCCACAGAACCGTGGGCTTCTGAAGAACCAAAACCATGTCAGTCCACTCACGTTTTCCCAGCTGTTGTGGAGTATTTGTTTAACTAGGCAAAGCTGTGTTACACGTGTCTATGCTGCATTTGTTTAACTATCTTTAGATGTACTGCATTTACATTAATTATAACCTGGGCTCAGAGGGGTGGGGTTAGCAACTAGTTGACAGGCAGTAGAAAGGAGGAGCTTAGTGTGGGTTTTATAGCTGGGGCGAAGTAGCATGGTTTTTGTTTTGTTTTGTTTTTAGTTGGGGCAGTGTGGAAGGTGAGTAGCTTCCAAGATGCCAGCTAAGAGAGAAAGTTAGCCAGTTGCTAGTCTCTCTGAGCTTGTAGGTTTTCACCCTAGCCTTTGAATCTCGAGTTTTATTAGAGTGATAAAGATTTAGATAAAGCTGCCTTTAGTGGCAGCAACAGAGCCATTGTCTGGGGGAACAGAATTCCTTAGTAGCCCACAGCCAATAGTTTGAAGCAAACGCAGCCTTAGTGCCTGCAACAGGCATTTGTTAACCATCTAGCCAATGATTATGTAGTGACAATTTCAACCCCAGAAGAAAAGTCTTCATTGCCTTCCTCAATTCACACCCTTTGTTTTGTGACACTATTCCAGAGGAGGTATGAACATAAAGTGTTTTTCTATATTGAAGCAGATCCAAAAGTCAAAGAAAATCTTGGGGGCATGAGAAGGGAACCCTCACTCCAGATTCTGCTTGGAGCCTCTTGCCAGCAGAGAAGCAAGAGTTCCAGAACAATTAGCAACTGTTTAAGGTCCTCCTGCAGTTTTCTCAGAATTTCACCAGAAATTCCATTTATGGGGAAAGAACAAACTTCTTGTAGGAAAGACCCTAGTAGGTTCTAGTTTTACATTATCAGATTGTAATTCTATGCACAGCATTTCTGGAGCCATCTCTCTCTCATCTAAAAACAGAAAGAATAGGGATGGGGGATTTCCTAGCAGCCTTCTGAGATGTAGCAAGAGAACCACCAAAATGACATACATGGCTAATACCGAGACGATTGCCTGCTCTCCCCGGGTGTGTCTTTTCCCTACTCTTCTTGGGAAGCACGTACCCCCACTTGAATGTATCTTTATTCTGACTGCTTCTTTTTCTCTTAGCTCTCATACTTTAGCCTGTATTAAACTATCTTTCAGGGCTAGAGACATGGTTCACTGATAAAGAGCAATTGTTGATCTTGCAGAGAACCCAGGTTCAGTTCCCAGAAACCACACAACACCTCTCATCCATCTGTAATTCCAGTTCCAGGGAACTGACATCAATCTTCTGGTCTCTACAGGCAACACACACAGGGGCGTCCATGCATATATGCAGGCAAAACACTCACACGCACAGGACCCGGGTTCCCAGCACCCGTATGGCAGATTGCAACGGTCTGGGGCTCCAGTTCCAGGACACCTGACACACATGGCAAAACACCAACGCACATAAAATAAATATATTTTTAAAGATTCTCTAACTCTGTTTCATTAATCTGCTACTCCTGAAATCTTTTATGGAAGCCATGAATCCTAGTTTGGCCTAAGTGGGGATCCCTAAAAATTCAGGTAAACTGCTCAGGCTACTGAGAGTGGCAGTGAAGAGCTGTGTCTTTGTCCCATCCCTGTGTCTTTGTCCCATCCCTGCTGACAAATAGAAATAGATGCCCAGAATAAAATTCCCATGGTTCCTTTGTTTTGGGGAGGTATTGTTTTGGAAATATTTCCTTTTGTAAAGAACAAAAACTTTACATAGTCTGCTCCTTTAAGAGCTAATCCAATGGAGCAAGTCAGGGAGCTGGCTTGGACTGCCCCAAGGAAGGTGAGTTCACGTTATGATAATATACTTTTTTCTTTCTAGAATCCCCAATTCCAATGCAGTCCCTAGGAGTTGAGCCACCATGAGGTTCAACTTAGTCTACCCACCTTTAGAAAGTTCAACTTTTTCTTTTACATGCTGGCTAGAACCTAAGTATGCTTGTGAACTTCCTAACTGGGGCTGCAGGGGTGGCTCAGCAGTTAAGAGCACAGGGTTAGTGTCCCACACCTTTGATCCCAGCATTTGGAAAACAGAAGCAGGTGGATCTCTCTGTACATTTGAGGCCAGCTTAGTCTACAGCATGAGTTCCAGGATTCCAGGACAGCCAAGGTTACACAAAGAAACCCTGTTCGTGGGGGGAAAAGAAGCACGGGCTTCCGTTTCCAGCACCCACCTAATGGCTCACATTGTAACTCCAGATCTTAGGGGATTCAATGGCCTCCACACCACTGAACAATGTATACATACATGTATGTAGACAAACCACTCATACACATAAAATGAAAATAAATTTTTACCACTCATACACATAAAATGAAAATAAATTTTTACCAAAGACCAAAATTCCCAATCTAACACTGAAATTCCTTGCTCTCTTTCTAAAGCCCCTGCCCCCTGCCAAGCATCTGACCTCCTTCAGCCTTATTTCAAACAGCATGGCTTCTGTTCTTCTCCACTCTCCTTCTTTCCAGGCAGCTGGGAGATTTATAGCTTGCCTGTCCTGGAATTTTCATTTTAAACTCTAATAACTTGTCGGCAAGCTTCTGTTTGAGACTGTTCTTTGTCCTCAAGCTTCCATTTGTGAGTGTTCTTAAATTCTCTTACTCATCAAACTAAGAACCTCAAGAGGAGCCCCTGATTTCCCAGGTATTATGATGGCTCTGCTGGAAACCCCCCTTCCCAAGACTCCTGCTAACACTTCTTTCACCTTTTCTTGGGGGGGGGGGTGGCACTGGCGGTGAGATAGTCTTTCTACATAGCCCTAGCTGTCCTGAAAGTCTCTTTGTAGACCAGGCTTACCTCGAACTCAGAGATTCCCCTGCCTCTGCCTCCCGGACCCCTAAATATCATCACTCTCACTCTGCTTACCCGCTACAGGTAATAAATCTTTGTCCACATTTTTTTCTTGACTGTCTTTGTTTTGGCAAAAGCCAACAGACTTTGCACTCATTAAGATGTGAACTCGGTTTGGTGACAGTGAATGCCACACCTATTTTACTGTTTGCTGCTACATTGTGGGTCCAGTGCGTGGTGTCAGCAGTGAGTTTTCAGAAAACGAAAATTCAGTGAATTAAAGTATAGCATCTTTGAATATTGGGCACCTATTCAACAGCACAAAGATTACATAAGAAAGTACATGCAAATGTTGATTTTTATACTGGGGTAATAAATACGGCCTGGTAACTGCCTATGGCTCATCTTCCGGGGATGTCTTTGGTGTTCTAAGTTAAAAATTTGATCGCGTGTTTTATTCACGGCTTTGTCTTAACAGCAGCTAACGGTTGCGTTTCCGCAATATGAAAGCAAAGTCAATACTCCAAGCCGCCTCTCTAGGACGTCCTGGCATTCTCTTCAGCAACCTCCTCTCTTCATCAAATACGTCAAGGTTTTTCGTGTCTGGAAAACCGTTACCAGGATACCAGGATCCTTCTCACTACTTCTCTCAACTTCCTCAGGACCTGTATTAGCCATTCAGTCAGTCAAAAGATAAACAGGCAAAGTACCCAAGCGCCAGCGCGAAAGGGGACGCGCGAGGGGCGCGCGGCCCTCTGGGAACTGTAGTCTCGGGAGGCACAATCAGACCGAAAACAAGACTTCTCAGGTGGCCAAGAGAACAGTTTGCGGAGGCGGGACGAGCAGAGAGACGTAAAGCCCACGCGCAACCTTCTGGGAACTACAGTATTAAACGCTGGGTTGCTCTCAACTTTCCTCCTGCGGTTCGCGACAAGTGACGAACCGGGTTTGATCCTGGTCAGGTTCTGGAAGCTATACTCAGACTCCCTCGCTGCCACAGCATGAGGATCCCATGCGCTGACCGGACAACCAAAGGGCGAGACCGGAAACGCACGCACCGGCCTCTGGGAGATGTAGTAGGCGCGCAGGCGCATTCTCGACTGGTAGCAGTGGCCTTTGTTTTGCAGTTCAGCGGTAAGATGGGGGCGTTGGGTGGGGAGGGGGCAGGCTGGGCGGGCGAGGGGATGCTTTTCTAGCCTTGCGGTGTCGCTTCGGGGAACCAGGCGGCGGGCGGGCCTCTAGGGATCCCGGGGTCTTTGAGGAGGAGCTCGGTCCCGGGTTCTAAGTTTTGTCCCAGACTTGGAATCCCCGAGCTTGGAGCCAGTATTGCATTGATTGAAAATAGCCTGTCCTACCAGAGAGGGAAAGGGCTTCTGTCCCAACTTCGCAGCTGCGTAGGACTCTGCAAACAAATTGAGTGCCACACTGGCAGTCAGTCACCAGTCTGATGCTTACAATAATAGCGCGAATGAGTTGGGGAGATGCTGAGTAGGGAAAGTGCAAACATGAAAAACTGAGTTCCAACTCCCAACCCTATGTAAAACCAGCCGGATAGTATGCTAACTTGTGTCCGTAATCTCAGTTTTCGCAGGGCTTGATGAGAAATCCCTAATATCCAGCAATGAATAACACCAACAAGCTTCTACAGTAATAGGTTTCCACGATTTTTTTTTCAAAATGTCTTTAGTGTTAGTAAACCCTCCCTGTATTTCTTCATCTACCATGCCCTCCTATCCCCCATCCCAACTGAAGACTTCCTGTACTATTATTCCCCTTTAAGCATTATACCACTTTATTCTGTCACCTCTCTGATAATCGCGCACGCGCACACGCACACTCTTTGTGGCCCCTTACAAATGTACTGGCTTCTATGTGTATTTCAAATAAAACACATTTCCGAAGATTCAAAGCTAACACCCACAGATTAAACATCGAGTTTGTCTTTTTAGGTCAGAGTTGCCTCAGAATGATTGTTTCCAGCACTATCCATTTATCTGCGAGTTTAATAATTTCATTTTTCTTTTTAAAGATTTATTTATTTACTTATGTATACAGTATTCTGCCTGCATATATGCCTGCAGGCCAGAAGAGGGCACCAGATCTCATTACTGATGGTTGTGAGCCACCATGTGGTTGCTGGGAACCGAACTCAGGACCTTTGGAAGAACAGGCAGTGCTCTTAACCACTGAGCCATCTCTCCAGCCCAATTTCATTTTTCTTAGTAGCTTAATAGTACTACTTAATAGTAGTCCATTGTGTGAATATAGCACATTTTCATTATCCATTCATTGTTTGATGAACGTTTAGGCTGTTTCAATTTCCTGGCTATTGTGAATAGAGCAGCAATGAACATGAATGAAGAGGTATCTTTACAGTAGGATACAGAGTGATATAGAGGATCTTATCATAGATGTATTTCTAGCTCTCGGACGAACTGCCACAGATTTCCATAGTGGTTGTGCCAGTTTGCACTCCCTGCAGCAATGAATAAGTGATCCCTTTTCCCCACATCTACACCATCATTTGTTGCTGAGATTATAGCTTTTCCCCCATGTATGTGTATGAGTGATTTTTACACATGTATATATGTGCACCATGTGTATGCCAGGTGCTCAGAGAAGTCAGAAGAGGGCATACAACCCAATATAACTGGCCTTACAGATGGCTGTGAGCTGCCACATAGGCGCTGAAACTGAACCTGGGTTCTTTACAAAAGTAGTAAGTGCCCTTTACCACTGAGACACCACTCCAGTACCTGAATTATGATTTCTCCAGCTGTCTCTCCCTCCTCCTGTGCCAAGCATTTTGTTTCATTAAATTAAGCATACAAGTTGAAGCATCCTTAATCTGAGAGTCTAAAATTTTTGCACAGTTTAAGCCCAAAAAAATCTACGCAAAAAATCCAAACTTCAAAAATCCTTAAAATCTGAAACACATATGGTTCCAAGCATTTCAGATAAGAATATCCATGAATAATTTTGGCCCCATAGGTGTCCAGCTTGACAGTTTTTGCAGATATCCCCTTCCTCACTACCTAGACACAACTACTGTAAGGATATCTCCAGGAGAGCAGTTTCTGATGTACCCTAATTTGCCCATAATTCTTTGCCACTTTACTGTTAATTCCCAAACACCATTTTATTTTGTGGCCCAGTAGTTAACAGCACATGTAGAGGACCAAAGTTGGATTCTAAGTCTGCCCATCAGGTGACACATAACCACCTGTAACTCTAGCTCCAGGAAAATCTGGTGTCTCTCCTCCCCCACCCCACACACACATTCACCCACATATACAGAGTTAAAAATAAACTTTTAAAAGATTTTTCTTCATCTAAGTTGTTAGAAATGACCTTACAGCCTAAGATACTATTCCCTATTTACATATTCCAGGAGGCCACCCAGACTCTATAGGAAAATTTGTCTTTCACTTCAACTGGAGAGAACCCTTCCGGCCAGTTTAATGTTCCTATTAACCAGCTGCCCTACCAGAAATGAGTCTAGACTGGCTCAGCCAAGGACACTCAATCAGGAATAAGTGACCTTTCAGGACTTGGTTGTATATTTCACCCAAGAGGAGCTGGGGCAAGTGGAATCTTCCCAGTGGATCCTGTATCACACTATGATGCTGTAGACCTTTGGGCTATTGGTCTCTGTTAATAAGACTGTCTCCCTATCCCTGATGCTTTGCTCACATTGTAAACTCTAGTTCTCCTGAATTAAAAATAGGTGTGGTGCTTACACAGTTAAAAGCAAATACCTGGACTGTATCTTGGGCTTCAGGAGCTTGATTATTTAATTGTAGGGAATATCAAATAGAATAAATTTTATTAAGTCACAGACCTAACCTGAAAATACCAGAAGCAGAGAAACACAAGGTAAATGAAGTGCATTGGCCCTGTGATTGTAAAACCTCAGGGTAAACTTGGGTCATTCTTTTGTGTTCTCAGGAGTCCTCTTACTGTTTGCCACCACTATCTTAAGTCTGTTTGGGCTGTTGTAACAAAATAGAGGAGTCAATTATAAATAATAGAAATGTATTGCTGTCAGTTCTGGATGCTGGGAATTCCAAGAGCAAAGTACTAGCTGATCCAGTGTCTTGTGAGGGCTCATTCATGCACCTTGCTGCATCATCATATGGCAGAAAGAACAAAGGAGGGATTCAAGAGATGGCTCAGTAGTTAAGAGCACTTACTGTTCTTGAAGAAAACCTAAGTTGTGTTTAGTCTTATTTAGTATGTGTATCTGTTGGAATGTATGTCATGGTGTACAGATGCCGGCTGAGTCAGGAACAGAGTGTCAGATCCTCTGAAGCTAGAGTTACATGTAGTTGTGAACACATAACATGGGTACTAGGCCACACACATCCTAGGCAAGTCCTCTACCACTGAGCTATGTCCTAGACCCCCTAGACCCATTTCAATGTGAGTGAAACTTTGCAGAATTGATGCTTGGTCAGGAAGGAGGTCACACAATACATAAAGTAAGGATAATGTAAAATTATTGACTTTTAATAACTGCTAATAAAATAGATTATTGTAAGTACTAAGAAAATTAGTAGTTTCATCATTTGAACAGTGATCCTTTATCAGTTTTCAAGAAGGATAAGAAATACTGCCCTGTTCTTATAGTATGTCTGCCAAGCACTTACTATGATGGGGTAAAATTGTTGCCCAGATGGAGAGAATCTCTGCCCTGTAGGGATCTTGTTTCTTCCCTGGTTCGCAGAACAGTTAAATTTTTCTGTTATTTTGAGGTGTTTTCCTATATAGTCCAAGCTGGCCTCAGACTTTCATTATTTTTGTTGTGTTTGTTTGTTTGTTTGTTTTTGAGACAGGGTTTCTCTTTGTAGCCCTAGTCATCCTGAAACTCACTCTGTAGACCAGGCTAACCTCAGATTCTGAGATTTGCCTGCCTTGTCTCCTGAACACTGGGATTAAAGGGTGCGCCATCACCCGAAGACTTTCAATACTTTTGATCCTACTGCTTCAACTTCTTGCACACTAGGAAGACAAGCTTGTGCCTCCATTCTGAATAAAATCTATATAAATTTTAAATTTTATTTTATGTATATGAGTATTTTGCTTGCATGCATGTGTGTCTATGTCCCATATGTATGCCTGGTGCCTACAGAGTTCAGAAGAGGGCATTGGATTCCCTGGAACTGTAGTTATAGATGGTTGTGGGCTGACATGGGGTGCTGGAAATTAAACCTAGGTCCTCACAAGAACAAGTATTTTTAGCCACCACGGCATCCGTCCAGCCCCCATAAAAATTATTTTTAAACTCATGCACTAAACTTTTCAAAAGTATCAGTTTCACACACATACAAAACTCACACAAGCTACATGCCAAAAAAAAAAACAAAAACAAAAAACAACTCTTTTTTGGAAAGGGTTTTAAGGCACATTTCTGTTTCATGTTTCTTTCAGATTTAGAAATCAGACAAGAAAACAGATTTTCAGATCCAAAACAAAGTATCCCTAGAAAATTATCCAATAGTATTTTTTCTGATAGGAAAACTTGGGGTGGTATATGGCACTTCAAGAATAAGAACAGTGTAGGTCCCTAGAATGCAGTATGAGAGGTAAATGGGGCAGGTGATTTTCATTCCTGTGAAAATACCCACTTAGAAGAAAGGAGAATGGGGCTGAGGAAAACTTGAGTCTAGGCACTGATCTCTCAGCTCAACTAATAATTATAAAAAGCAAGACCCACCACATGTGGGAACACAGAAAGGAAGAAGCTGGACTCAAATGAGCAATCAAAAACTAATAAAAAAAGAAACTCAACAAATGGCAGAAATGTCTAAAGGCCTTAGTCACAGTTCAGCACTCACTGAACATCACCAAATACACCAGGAGACAGAAGACCTTACTCATGTCATGAATGGGAAGATGCTGCGAAACAGTTCAGCACTAACCAAACACTAAACAAGCTACACCAGTGGGAAACCGTGTACGTGTTCTGTGTGGAAGATTGCCCTACTGATCCAGCACCAGAGAACTCACATAGGTGAGAATCCATATGAGTGTAGTAAATGTGGGAAGGCTTCAGATCCTCCGGCAACCAGCATGAGCAGACTCACATAGTTGAGAAACCCTCTGAGTGCAGTGAGTGTGGGAAGGCCTTTCAGCAAATTATCACCTCACCCAGCACCTACAAACCACACTGACGAGAAGCCCTATCATTGGGAATATGGCAAGGCCTTGAGCCACAGCTCATCCCTGACCAAACACCATCAAATCCACACTGGAGAGAAGCCCCATGGCTGCTATGAGTGGGGGAAAGCCTTCACCCACATCACACCATTGACTCAGCATCAGAGAACCCACACAGGAGAAAAGCCCTATGAGTGCAGTGACTGTGAAGTTCAGCCACAGCTCAACTCTAACAGAACATCAGCAAATTCATAGTGCGGAAAAGCCCTATGAAAAGCCAGCTTGCTCCCCTCTTTCAGCGTCAGAGGAGCCACACAGGAAAGAAGCTCTATGAATGTAGTGCCTTCAGCCATAGTTCCCTTCTCATAGAACACCAGAGGATTCACACCAAGGAAAAGCCTTTTGAGCACAATGAATGTGGAAAATCCTTCAGCCACGGCTCATCACTCAGCCAGTATGAGAGGACACACACTGGGGAAAAGCCCTGTGAGTGTCATGATTGTTCCAAGCCCTTCAGTCAGAGCACCTAATCTTACTCGCACCAGAGGATCCACAGGAGAGAAACTATACAAGTTCAGGGATTGTGGCAAAGCCTTCACTCGCAGCTCTTCTCTTACCAAGCACCAGAGAACTCATACCTAATCCACATTTTATATATATGTGTGTGTGTGTGTGTGTGTGTGTATTTGCACATCATACTCTTGAAGTGACTCTGATAACCCTAGAAAATACAACAGCAAAATGTTTCTAAAGTAAATGACATCTTCATAAAATTTCTGTGAAATCTTGACTAAGCACACAGATTTCAGTTCCATATTCCAAAATATCAGCCTACTAAAAACAGAAATTAAGCTAGGTTTCTTAATTTTACAATCAATTAACTAATGTGCAATCAGATTTAAAAGCTTTGTATGAGAAGACTTCAGACATAGAACTACGTACATGGAGCCTCACAGATTTTTAGGTTTACTATACAACTTTACTATACAACACATGGGTATTAGAAATGCAAATAATGCTATTTTCTGAAAAAGAAGATTTATTCAGTTAAGCTACTGTCTCATGAACAATAGTCCCTCACATTGGAACCCTATGTTCTCTAAAATTTCTTTTTTGGAAATTTTACAATGTACAAACTAATTCTTTCCTGAGCTTTTCATTGATTGTTTTTCTCAATGTCCAATAATCTTTTGTTGTTGCTGCTACTATTTTGGCATTTTGTTTTTTAGACAGAGTCTCGGATAGCCCAGACTAGCCTTGAACTTGTCGATGTGGCCTAGGCTGTCCTTGAACTCTTCTTGGTGTCCCTGCTTCTATCTCCTAATTGCTGGGAGTACATCACTACATGTGGTAAACTTTTGCTTTTATATTCAACTTGGTAGCTCTTGGATATTGGAGGGTTGTTGTTGTTGTTTTTATTTTCCTTTCTGTGTAACTTTAGAGCTTGTCCTAGAACTCGCTCTGTAGACCAGGTTGGCCTCGAACACACAAGAGATCTGCCTGCCTCTGCCTCTTGAGTGCTGGATATAAAGATGTATCACCACTGCCCAGTTGAAAACTCATTTTAATATTTAGCTTCAACACTTTGTTTTTATATTTAACTTGAAAGTCCACAATATTTTATTGAACCACAAATCCACAAATAGTCTTCTAAAAACCACAACCTGTAAATGGTGACTGGTCATATTTGTTAGAAAGAATATCGGCTGGTTTTGGTCCTCAACCATCAATAGTGTTTATAGGAGATGATTTTATTTTGTAATCACCGAGCTAGGTTATAAATTTCTAACTATTCTGCAGTTTCTCTTGGAGTGTAACATGTTTTAGTCTTCCAGCTCTGTTCTTTGGTATGCCTGTGGGATGCTTTTTGGAACTGAAGTTTTAAATGTGGGATGTGGTGGCACATACCCATAATCCCAGCAATTAGGGAAGCTGAGACTAGAGTACTGCCAACTTCAAGGCCATCTTGGGTTATATAGTGAGACCCTGTCTCAAAAACTGTAAGGGTTGGAAATGTAGCTCAATGGTGTGCATGGGTACTTGCCTAGCAAGTACCACAGGCCCAGGATTTCACCCCCGAAACAGGAAAAAACAAAACTGAGCCATACATGTAAGTGAAAATGTTGTGATAAAGCCCTTTATTCTGTATACTAACCTAAAAGTTGCTCTAATGTAACTACCATACACACACACATACATTGTCTCAAGGGCTGGCATTTGATAAACATCTATAATTAATCCCAGCACTGTGAAAGCAGAGATAGGAGAATCACAGACTCAGGGCCATCATGGGCTATAGCAAAAGACACTGCCTCAAAAATATAAAATTTAATTTTCAAAACTAACCTAGTTGGTGGTCTATAATCCTAGCACTTGGAAGATCAAGACAGGAGGATCAGAAATTCAAGGTCATTCTCAATTACTTTGCAAAGTCTGAGCTGTGAGACCCCATCTCAAAAAACCACAACAACAAAAAAAGCAAAAATCCAAACCTACATAGCTACAAAAAGCAGGTGCAGTTAATATTTATCACTGTATGCTCCATGTTACCATTCTGACAGAAAAAACTTAAGTATAGGCTATCTTTGAAATCTAATGTGCTAATCATAGCAGTCAGTTCAATGAAACTACATTCAGGTGCTAACTGGACACATGTACCCACCTTACCAGACACAGCAATTCAATAGCTGGTCCTTTGTTCAGCTCTTCTGATCTCCTTTGTTACATGACTCCTCCTTTCTCACCTTCTTCCTTGGGTGACTACAGCTAGGACACATAGGAAAGCTCAGTTTAAGTGTCTTAATGGGCTCTTGGACCTAAATCTAGTTGAAAAAATATATACTGCTTCAGAAATCCATGTTCCATTCCAGTAACAAAAAAAGTAAAAAAAAGAAAAAAAAAGAGATTGAGCTGTAGAATTCTGAGAACAACTGATAAACATGGAGGGAGAATCACTTTGTAGATTTCATGGTAAGGACTTGATTTAGTCAATTGCCAATGATAAATACAGGGCTAGAATTTTGATTAAGAGTAGAATACTTACCTTATCGCAGAGTATCTCCTCACATATTGCATAAACACTCCAAAGAGGTGAACAAATCAGGTATCACAACAGGAGCACGTGGGCATAGCACATACTCAAGACAGAGGGAGTATGTACACTTGCAAAGCATGGGTGCATTGGGTAGAGTAGTAGTCACAGCAGGTCTGAGTAAGGAGTGCACGGAGATCCTTTTATACTCTTTTATTTTTGTGCCTTTCCTAGAAGTTCAACTTTAGGAAGACACAGACCTCCCACTGGTTTGCTTACACAAAAGAAACTGAAGAGATGGAGTACTAGGATGTAGCACAGGAAAATCTCTCAGTGACAGTAGGAGAAAACAGGCTGACAGGTCTGTACTTGGAATGGAATTAGGAAAACACATTTAGACTTTTTTACCAGAAGAAAATTTAGCTCAGCTTAGCAAAGGCAATCACCTAAATAGGCAGTGCCAGGATCCTTATGGGTGATGAGGCCATCTGATCAGTTTCCTCTAAGGCAGCAGTTCTCAACCTTCCTAACACTGCAACCCTTTAATGCAGCTCATGCTGTAGTGATCCCAACCATAAAATTATTTTGTTGCTACTTTATAACTAATTTTGCTACTGTTATGAATTGTAATGTAAATATATGATATGTAAGATATCTGATACATGACCCCTAAAGGAGCATAGCTCATAGGTTGAGAACCACTGCTCTAAGATTTGTGCGTGAAAGTGATTTGAGTCTTCTCCCAGGTAAAGGGCACAGACTTTTCCATATGTTCCTAGAGTCCCAATAGGAAGAAAGCTACAGCAGGGATGGTGTCACTTGGCTAACACTCAAGGAAGCAGCTGCCCAATAAAACCCAAGGAGCAATAATATGAATGAAGAAATAAATATTTTATTATGGTAAGCCTCTGATTTGGGGGTTACACAAATTGCCTCCTCAAACACTGACAGAGACACCTTTCTGTATCTGCATGGCAATTAAATTTATGGTAAGGCAACAGAAACAATGCTGTAATCTGAAGTTAAAGCAAAACCTCAAGATCACCTATGTAGGCCACATTTGGTTCTCTTAGTTCAGAAACAGATCATTTCTTCAACCTTTGTTAGTATTTTTAAACCTGTTTTGATCATACCGCCTAATAAACACATTTAACATGGTAGGCAGCTCTCATATTAGATACACAGCTGAGAAGTTTCACAAAACAATACTTGCCTTTACTGCATGATGCATTCTCACCTACTTTATTCTATTTCATTGCTTTGTAATGCCAGTGGCCATCCACTAACTGGATTTCACAATTTCACTAATGGGCTGAAACACACAGTCCGAAATCAGCATTTTTTTGTGTGTGTGTGTGATCTTTGCAAGCAACTCCATATATTAAAATACATGTAACTTGAACTCAGAAACAATTTTTACTCTTGAGGTTTCAGAAGTAAACCTGACATATATTTACAAAAAGGCCAAATAGATGTGTGAACAGACAGGGAGCTCAAGGAGAAGCAACTGAGGCAAGGAAGGCTGAAGCAAACACCACATACTTTAAGGCAACGTAACACTTTGTACAATGTCACATGACCAGAGTATGTGTGGTAGTAAAACTACAGAAATGAAGTTTTCCCTCACATCTGATGGCTTACAGGATAGAACATTAGCCCAAAGTATGTTTATAAAATGAGGGCTTCCTGTAGGCCACACCCATTTCCAGTTGCTTTCAGCACATTAGCATCCAGAAAGTAACACAGATGTGCCCATAGATACCACAGGACGCTACCACCACACATGCGCCTTAAGAACACTCATGCTACAACTGTCATGTCATGGGATACTCATAGCAGAGTTGCTCGTCTTACACCTCAAGTTGTACAGGGAAAACCACCCACACACTAGGAGCTGTCAATCCTCTCACCAGTGGCTTTGCTTGTGGCAGAGATGGGCTCTGGGGTGGCTTTTCTTTTTTTGTATGTGACTCTTATAGTGCTTGACCACAGCCAAGCTGAACTGGAAGGGGGTCCTAGCAGTCCTGGCTCACATAGCATGTCTCAGTGCTGTGACTCTTGTGATGCTCCATAAGGTTCGAGATCCATGCAAAGGCCTCGCCACATTCACTACATGTATAGGGTTTCCCTTGGGATGCATGAAACTCATCAGCTGCAGGGCATCGCACAGCAGAAGTTCCTGGGTCCTGCCCAGCGTCACAGCCACCCACATGGAGCCCCTTCCCTGCATCAAATGGTGGCTTGTAGCTGCTGGTGCTGGAAGGACACTCAGGGTCCTCTTCATCCTCATCATCTGGATGAGGCCTCTTTGTCCCAGTGCCTTTATGTGGAGTAGCCTTGTCCTGAGCTGACTGCCGGATGACTGATTGCCTCTGCAGACTGGCAGGACTTGAATCCTCATCCTCAGCATCCAGAGCCTTCTGAGGTTGCTGTTCCTCCTGGGCAGTGTCTATCGAAGGACTAACAGGAACATCCCCTGAAAGTGTATCCATCACTGTCTCCCCCATGGAGACTTCCTCACACATATTTCCTTTGCTTTCCTGCTGCCCCGTACTGTCTGAAATAAAGTCAAAATGTGAGCAGTCCTACTTCCCAGGCTCTGACACAGAAACTGACTTGAGCAGAAATCAAGAAAACAAAGTGTGAGGCCCAAAGGGCATCAGATAAGAACAATGACAGGCACAGCCTAACCCCTTTACAACTCAGATATCATACAACAGCTGAGTGCAGTATCACAAGCCTCACAGGACCCATTATCTGTTCTTCCCCCTTCCAATCGGCATGCTCTTCTTTAACAGTCAATGTCTGCTGAGCTCACTGCTGACCATCACACCAAGCGTGTTAGAGGTTAAGGTAGTCATGTAACTCTATTCTATTCTGGTCACAAATTTGAAAGGCGAGGAGGAGCCTGCTTCCTGCTGTGGTGGATTAAGATCTGAAGCAGCCTTTCTGGCTGAGGTGACTTGGCAATGGAGGATGCAAAGAACTATGAGAGGGTCCAGGGGACATGTCTGTCACTTAGTAAGGACCAAATGAGTCTTGGTAAGCCATCCAGTTATATCCATGGCCTTCAATGAACCACAGTCTCTGGCTTGGCCCTGGAGTCATCCGTGGCCAATGGAACAATAGTATGCATACGAAACATGCAGAGGTATGGTGTGTGCTTACCCTTTGGGATTCTCCCAATGAAACCCAGAAGTATCTGTGAGAAAACCAAAGCCAGGCCTTTGGAGAGGTAACAGAAACAGGTCCACAGTGTCAACTCAGCTCCACTGAGAGCCTTTGTCATCCAGGCAGTGTGTGGGAAACCATTCCTAGATTTGAGCCTCTAAATGATGGTGGCTTTGTGTGTGCCTTTAGAACCACCAAAAAGTAGTAGAGAGGCTACAAAATTAAGCTCAGTCAGCTGACAGATCACAAATGTGGAGTCTTTTGGTAACATGTTTTAGAGGAGCTCACTATGCAGCAAGAAATAATGAAATGGCATTCTGTCCCCACACAGTGGACAGGAAAATGAAGAAAGTCAAAGCTAGAGTATCTGCTGAGGCTAATGGAAATGTGAGGAGCCCCATCAGCCATAAAAGAGACTTGTATCCTTTATACCCCAACCAAGCCCCCATCTATCACCACCTAACTCAACCTCACCTGGGAGGCTGCCTCCTGGTAGTTCTTCTGCCACACTAGGTTCCTCTGGTTCTTCTGTCTCCAGCGTGGAGGAGGGACCAGCCTGGAAAAACTTACACCCTGAGATTTAGAGAGAAAAAAAGTAAAGGAATCATGAGAAAGCTAAGAGGCTTCATGTCCTATTGGGTCTCTGGGACCCAGATTGCAACTACCTTTTTCTCTGCATTAGGACAATTGCTGTCCATTCCCCTGTCCTGTCCCGTCCCCCTCCACCACCAAAGCTGCCCTCTAGTCAGAACCCCCTGGAAAGCTGAGGTTTCTAACAAAGGCAGCAGAAGCAAAGAGGAAGATCTTATGGGAGGCTGGAGGCTGCCTATGAGCAGGGAGGAAATGGAGAATGTCCAGGGGGAGCACAGCTGAAGACATAGCATAAAATGGACTTAGTAGCAGAGTACATGCCAAGCATTTGTGAGATCTTGGGTCAATCCCCAGTACCAAAAAAACTAAAATACAGAATTAGAACTAAAATAAAGACCTCCGGAGTCTAGGTACGAGATTCCCTGCAAAGAACTTCAGTGAAAGATCATTCCCCAGGCTCTGCTCTGCATCAACAAAATGGAAGTGCTAGAGGGTTGGAGCCAGGAGGCCTTTCCAAATCCAGACACTTCAGTTCTCACAGGCCAGGGCTGCAAACAAAGCCCCAGAGAGGACCTAAAAGTGTAGACCAGGACAAGTGGAGAACTTGGCAAACAAATCCTAGTTCAAAGACACTTAAAACATGTTCAGCTCCAAACATTTAAATCACCCTTGGTGATTCAACTACAGTTCCTGGGACAGGGTCAGAATCTTCCATGCCAACACTTCTAGAAGAAGATGCAGGACAGAACGTGAGCCAGTGGGAGGTGGGTCTCACCCAACAGGAGCAGCTTGCTGTAACTGGTCAAGTTATCTTCTGTGGGGTCCAGGTTGTCACATTCTGACTGTAGAGGCTCCTGTGGAAATAGTAACGGTTTCTGAAACAGCAGCTCTGACCCACCCCAAGTTATACTGCAGCAATGCCCTTCCTTAGGTTCTACCCGAGTGTCCACAAGGGCAGCTTTCTTAGTAGTAGCATTGTAGATGTTTGGGTCCATAATCCTTTGCTGTGACAGAGCATTAATACTGAGAGAAGGAGCAACAGTCAGAAGGGAAAGACCATGTGCGTGGCTGGACAAGATCAGCTCCCAGGGCCAGCAGTAGCTCCTTTACTCACCTTTGGCTCAGCTGTGAAAGAGTTGGTCTCTTCATTCTTTTCTCCCTCTAAATGCTTTTCATCAGGATGTACAGATTCCAGAGTGGGCCAGGCTGGAAGAATGGGAGCTAAGGAGACAAGTTCTCAGTGGCTGTGTCTCCAAAATAAGCATATCCCACTGCCTCCCACACAGGCCCCAAGACAAATGTCGAAAGGCTTCCTCCTGTACATATCACAGGTCCCAAAGCTCAATGAACACTACATCTGTCTGCAACTAACAGAGCAACATGGACACAAAAATAAAGAAACATAAAGACAGTCGGGTGGCAGTGCACGCCTTTAATTCTAGCACTCGGAAGGCAGAGGCAGGAAGATCTCTTGAGTTTGAGGCCACCATTGAAGCAATTCAGATCATGAAGGAAGAACTTCTTTTCTGTGCCAACTAGATTGGTAGAAATGTTAGACACCCAGGCCAAGTGGGCACCTAACTATGCTGGCTTTAAATGTATCACAAAGGTTATGGATAATCACATGAAGGTTAAAGTGTGCATGCCCTCCATCCAGTGGTTGTTAGAAAACCATACCACACACACTAGAGTGCCCACAGTAAGGCTATAATGATGCTGCAGCCCAGTTTTGAAAAGCAAAATGGAGAGGCTGAGTATGTGGAATGCCGAGAGATGAGGAGCCAAAACTTTGACCACAGCTGCCCTATTTGAGTAACAAATGTGAGGGTACAACTAATCAACATAGGAAGTAGAAAAAGACAAGGTCTCCTGAGTAAATTGGGAGCACAGAGATCATGGGAGAGGGTAGAAGTAGAGTGGGGAGGAAAAGAGGGAAGTGGAGAAAAATATATAGCTCAATAAAAACAAAAACTGTGAGGGCACAAGTACACCATGGTCCTACAGACCTTCTGTACACATGTGTATGTGGAGAAAGACATGAAAGGACATCCTCCAGGATGGCGTAAGGAGAAAGAAAACTCTTTTGGCAGTACTGAGGTTTTAACCCAGAGCCTTATGCTGCTAATGGGCACAATTCTGGCATTGAAATATGTCTACAATGAAATTATTTCTTGGTTAATAACCATGTAAGGCTGACAAAATTTAAATGACAAGTTGAGCAAAAAATAAAAAATAATATATCTAACATACACAATGACCTACAGAAACAAGTCCCAACTACAGTAGACATCCATGCTTTGCTACCTGACCTCTCCCTGGTTTTCATGGCTCCTCCACATCCTCCCTTTCCCAACCACAGACCCCCATCTATCTCCTTAATGAAGGCCAGGTGAGGCTAGAGAACTGCTGCTACTTACACGTATCACGGCGTACAAGGATGTCCCTAGGTCTTAGGTCTCTGCTGGGACCCAACAACCCACGTGGTAGCAGCAGGGGCTCAGGACACCTCTCATAGTCTCCCTCGCTGAATGAAGATGATGACCCACCCGGGGAACACAACATCATTCCTGTGTGCAATCAAGGCAATAGTGACTCCAATAGGTTGAGACACATGCTAACAACCACATAGCAAATCCACAATGGGCCAGGTATGACCCAAGCCCCTAGGCTCCCAGACACCATCACCACCCATCTCTCAGGCCCCACCCTTAGACATGGAGGAAACCTCCAGCTACCAATGCACCCAGAATATTTACCTAGTTTTTAAGAGCCTGGTACCTGCCTTTGATTGCCCTCCATTTCGCCTCCTTCCTAACATCTGGAAAGCAAATGTGAGGGCAGGAACCCAAGACAGCTGTCCTAGTCCATGAGGTAAGCCTGATGGAGATGCCACTGGGCAGAGATGTGGGGGCTTGGATCCCTGGAGACTGAGGAGCTCCCTTACCAGCTTAGGGATGGTTGTTTCTGTGCCCCTTAACACATGGGGTGACTACACTCTCAGGAATGCCACGGCTGGGGTCTGAACTCTATGTTGCAGATTCCAGTCCTTCCAGGACCTCCTGCCCGTCTCCTCTAAGGCATGCTTTCTTCTGGGGTGGCAGCCTCACCTGGCTCCTCCAGGATGTCAGAGAGACCCTCCACCAGGGAGGCAGCCTTCTCGCAGTTCTCAGGATACTGGGCTACCACCCAGGGACGAACCCTGTCTGGCAAGATGCCCAGAAACTGCTCCAGAACCAGCAGCTCCAGGATCTGCTCTTTGGAGCAGGCCTCAGGCCGCAGCCACTGGCGGCATAGCTCATGAAGCTGGGCCAGTGTCTGGTGAGGTCCAGCTGCCTCCTGGTAGACAAACTCCCTAAAGCGCAGGCGGGAAAACTCAAGGTCAGCAGCAGATCTTTCAATGCTGGTTTCTGTTTCCTTTTGCTGGGTAGGCTTTTCCTGTTGGCTGGATTCCTCCTGTTGGTTAGGTTGATCCTTTTGGCTAGGCTCTTCCTGTTGCCTGGGTTCTTCCTGCTGGTTAGGTTCTTCCTGTTGGCTGGGTTCTTTCTTTTGGATGGATTCTTCCTGTTGGCTGAGTTCTTTCTGTTGGCTGGGTTCTTTCTTTTGGATGGATTCTTCCTGTTGGCTGGGTTCTTTCTTTTGGCTGGATTCTTCCTGTTGGATGGATTCTTCCTGTTGGCTGAGTTCTTCCTGTTGGCTGGGTTCTTCCTGTTGGCTGAGTTCTTTCTGTTGGCTGGGTTCTTCCTGTTGGCTGAGTTCTTTCTGTTGGCTGGGTTCTTCCTGTTGGCTGAGTTCTTTCTGTTGGCTGGGTTCTTCCTGTTGGCTGAGTTCCTCCTGTTGGTTGGGTTGATCTTTCTGGCTAGGCTCTTTCTGTTGGCTGGGTTCCTCCTGTTTGCTGAACCCTACCTGCTGGATGGGCTTCTCTAGCTGAATGAATTCTTCCTTTTGGATGGACTTATCCTGCTGAGTGGACTCCTCCTGGTGGATGAGTTCCTGTTGGATGGAAGCATCCTGCTGAATGGGCTCCTCTTGCTGAATGAATTCTTCCTCTTGGATGGACTTATCCTGCTGAATGGACTCCTCCTGCTGGGTCAGTTCCTGTTGGATGGAAGTATCTTGAATGGGCTCTTCGTACTGAATGAATGCTTCCTGTTGGATAGGCTCCTTCTGGTAGATGAGTTCCTCCTGCTGAATGAGTTCTTCCCGTTGGATAGACTTATCCTGATGAATAAATTCCTCCTGCTGGATGAGTTCTTCCTGTTGGGTAGGTTTATCCTGCTGAATTGGCTTTTGCTCAATGAGTTCTTCCTGTTGGATGAGTTCCTCCTGCTGGATGAGTTCTTCCTGTTGGATGAGTTCCTCCTGCTGGATGAGTTCTTCCTGTGGGGTGGACTTATCCTGCTCAACTGGCTCTTGTTGGATGGGTTTGTCCTGCTGCATGGGCTCCTCCTGCTGCATGGGTTCATCTTGCTGCATGGGTTCTTCCCACTGGCGAGGCTCATCCTGCTGCATAGGTTCTTCTTGCTGCATAGGTACATCCTTCTGGCCAGGTCCTTCCCACTGGCTGGGTTCTTCTTCCTGACTAGGATCATCCCACTGACTGGGTTCTTCTTGCTTACTGAGTTCTTCCCTCTGGTTCAGAGAATTATCCTGCTGACTGGATTCTTCTCCCTGCTTGGACTCATCCCTCTGACTAGGTTCCAGCAACTGGATGGGTTCTTCTTCCTGGATGGGTTCATCCTGCCTCCTGGGTTCCTCCTGCTGGCTAGGTTCTTGTTGCTTAATGACTACTTCCCCCTGGTTGGGTTCCTCCTGCTGACTGGGCACCTCTTGTTGGAATCTATCTTCTGGCCTCACAGTAGGTGGTTCTGGGTTGGGTGGGGAGCTTCTTGGGGAGGCCAGTGCTCTCTCCAAAGGCAGCATCTTCCCAGGCCTCCACAGAAATACAACTGTGTCTGGCCAAGAACTCAGCAGAGATAGTTAGGATAACAAGGTACCCAAGAGAAGTCAGCAATGCCAGGACCTAAGGAAAAGCAGAGGACATCAACAAAACAGATGTCCACATAGTGAGATCTCAGCCATGGCACGCTCAGGCAAAGGAGAAGGAGGGAGGGTGTCTGAGTACAACCATGTACCCACAATACCTAAGTCTCATGCAAAATTATTCTAAGCAGTCTGCTCACTACTGTCAGTAGAATTCCAGCTTTTTACTTATAAAGATAAAAATTAAAGAAAGAATCAGGAAGGCCAACTTTGTATAAGATGGTAATAATAGGATTTTTTTTAAAGATTTATTTATTTATTATGTATACAGTATTCTGCCTGCATGTATGCCTGCAGGCCAGAAGAGGGCACCAGATCTCATTACAGATGGCTGTGAGCCACCATGTGGTTGCTGGGAATTGAACTCAGGACCTCTGGAAGAGCAGCCAGTGCTCTTAACCACTGAGCCATCTCTCCAGCCCAAGGATTTTTTTAAAAAAAATCATGGATGGATAAGATGAATATGAAATTTTTCAGGAAAATTTCATTTATAAACCTAGATGAATATGCTTATTCATTCTTACTATGTATACTGTATATATATATATGTAGGCCACATCACAACAGACTGGATTTATCCCCAAAATACTATGTCATTTTAACATCTAAGTATGTATTTGGGACGTTAGTTCTCCAAAACAAGAAGGGTCTAGGTGCAGCATTGTTGTTCCCACTAAAACAACCAAAACTCAGGGCTGGGGAGATGGCTCAGTAGTTAAGAGCACTTGTGCTCTCACAGAGTACCCAGACTGGATTCCCAGCACCTACATGATAGCTCACAACCACCTTAATCATAGTTCCAGGGCATCTGATGCCCTCTTATGACCTCTGAGGGTACCAGGCATGCATGTGCCACATACATGAAGGCAAAACATTGCCATTCATAAATAAACCTAAAAAAAAGTAAAACCCAAACCCAGTACTAGCAATATTCTTGGCAAAACCACACAATGGAAGCATTTTCTCTTCTAAAAATAATTTTGAGGAATTCAAAATAAAATCTGTTCATGACCATAGCTAACACCATCAGCATGACCGCTATCTCCCTACCCAATCCATTTTACTGTAGAAGTACCATTTTCACTTCTTACAGGACTGAACTCTGAAGTGGTTCCTCAAGGTCCATATTCCCTGCATGTCCTCTCAAACACATCTTTAGCATACTATTTCCTACCACTTTATATCTGCATACTACCTGTCTCCCACACTGAAATCTGAGCCCTAGGACAACAGGGTTCTTTATAGGCAGGTCACTATGGGCCCAGCAGTTTTGGCTTCTGTTTTTGCTCACTATACCTTTTATAAAATGAATTTCTTTGTTGAAGGGCATGTTATATGTGCCTAATGGCCAATATGTGCTGTGGGACAATGGTCTTGTACCCTGTCACTTGTATTGTTTTTAATAAAACACTGATTGGCCAGTAGCTAGGCAGAAAGTATAAGTGGGGTGACAAAAACAGGAGAATTCTGGGAAGAGGAAAGAGTCAGACTGCAGTTGTCATCCAGACACAGAGGAAGCAAGATGAGAATGCCTTGCTGACAAAAGGTACCAAGCCACGTGGCTAACACAGACAAGAATTATGAGCTAATATAAGTTTTGAGAGTTAATAAGAAGCCTGAGCTAATAGGCCAACCAGTTTATGATTAATGTAGACCTCTGAGTGTTTTGTTGGGACAGAACAGCTGCGGGCCAGGCATGACAGAAACCTCTGTCAACAAAATGATGCCAACATGGACAACTGCATCCACATAAAACCTGAGAGAGCTTGGGAAGTAATTCTAGACACAAAAGTTAAGCATGGCTAAAACAGCATTTTCTTGGGTGGGCTCTGCTTGCTAGAACCAAGCAGAGGCATGATTCCTTTAAGAGAGGTCTTTATAATTCAGTAACAGCCTACCCAGTTTCAAGAAGGCAGATTCCTGGGCCGTGCTGCCAGCAAGAACTCTTGGCTCTTTCAGGAGGCCAAGCATTTAAATGGGGTTTCTGAGCAGCATGTTACAAACTGCTTAATTGCAACAGACCGGCTGTGTGCCTAAAAACTGGGGCTGTGAGCATAGCTTATGCTAAACAGACCTCCTCCCCACCATGTTGGACTGGGTGGAGCCAAAAGGCAAGGCAGCCTTAGTCTTAGTAAGGATGCTTAGCATTTTAAGAAGTGGTTCTGGTCAGAAAATAATTACAGATATGCAATAAAGACAAATCCAGATAGAAAAAAAACTCTAAATGGGTCACAGTGTTGGATAAATGTAGGCTTGGGAGAAAAAAGAAAAGAGTAGAGATTTATGAAAGAAGTAAATTGTTTTAAAAAAAGATAAAACAAAGTCTTTAAAGAGACAGAATAAACTTGTAGAAAAGTAATAGAGTAAGGAAAACAAGCCATGTAAAGATGGAAAATACACAGAGAATCTGGATTATATATACTATTGTGTTTTCTTTGAATTTTTTGACTGTGAATGAGCTAAGTACAACGAGACATTTCATTGTACAGACTGTTAAACTAAACCAGTATATATACTCTAAAGGTATCTTGACTTCTGTTTTTGCTCACTATACCTTTTATAAAATGAATTTCTTTGTTGATGGCATGTTATATATGCCTAATAGCCAATATGGAATATCATACCCATCTATCCAGGATCAAGTTTGAGACCTATTTGAAGAATAAGTGGAGAAAAAGAATACCTCAGCTACAGGGACAGCCTCACCCCTACCATCTACAATGGCAGCACCCATTCCTTTTTGCCCCAGCATCTACACTGAGGATACTCAGACCACAATACCCATCCAATACAACTTAGCATTTTCTTATGACTTCTTTATCTCTGAGGGGGAGTAAACTGCCTGCTTTTTTTATAGGAGTCAGGTACGCGTTCTGCCTGGCTCCATCTTGCCATCATTCATCCCTATCTGCATTTTCTTGTCATTTCATCCTGCCATTTTTTTAAACCTGTGTTTTAACCACTTACTGTCTAATGATTCTTATCAAATTCAAATACTTTAAAAAATTTCAGTTCCTAAAACCTGCTTATCTTTGGGTTTCCTTCCCTACCTCAAACTTAAAAACATTCTCTCACTCATTCTCTTAAAACAAGGGTCGCAAATGTAAGGTGTTGGATAACAGTCTAAGCTCTTGAGGTTTTCTTGATGGTGCCTATTCACCTCTGTCCTGTATAGCAAGGCAGCCAGAGCCCTATACACACCCTGACATGTTTCTAAACAGCTTCCTTTCAGCTGGCCTCCAAGTTAATCTGCCATCTTCCACTCTAGAATCTTTTCTTTACCCATCTTCTTCCTTTGATTCTCCTGGAGCATCTTTTGATATGGGGTGTAATGTCAGCTCCAGTGAGACAACATATCCACATTTTGTTTCACCAGGCTCTGAACATAGAACTCTATGTGGCAAATGAAGAGTTATGTGGTCATATAAATTTGCTTTCTTTACACCACATCAGGAACATTTATCCTACACAGAAAGTGTCCACAGAGTTACTGTGAACTTACTAAGATGTGCTTCACCCTACCAGGCCCTGCTGGGAACTCTTCGTCTTCAGATTGTCAGAAGCTTCTAAGGATAGAGACAAAGAGCAAACCCAAAGAGTAGGCAAGGAAACCATTCACAGACTAGGTGAGAACTGGGCTCAGGACTCTACCTGAAAATTGACATAGCTGATCTATCCTTCTTGTTCCAGATTCCTCATGAAGTCCTCCCTGCCTGGATCCTCTGATTGGTCCTTCCCACATCTGCTTCACCACTGTGGTCACGACATAACCATTACCTCTGCTTCTTCTAGGGTGGCCCAACAGCCCTCAGTCAACTGTGTAAGACCTGTCTCCCCCTCCACCTGTCCTGCTGCAACCACGGAAGAGGTATGGGGACCTGCAACAGAAAGGATCAAGTAGAAGAACAGTAAGCCTATAGCCTAATCAGTGGAGGACCTTGTTCACCTGGGAATAAGCAAGAACCATCTGTCCCCTTTTCCTTTGCCTGAAAAGAAGACTCTTATGACAACAAGAAGCAACAGCCTAACATGGACAGCCAGCCCCCTTCATAAATGTAGCCCTACTAATCAGGATTAGGAAGATGCGGCCATCTTGGGGGATCTCAAGAGACTTAATCCTAAGCATGCCCTACCTGACCCTAGACCTGGTTACACTGCTACAATAACTTACTAGGCAGAAGACCCAGTGGGACCAAATAGCCTGAATGAGGCCACATTCCTAGTACAAATAAGACAGAGATTGTGGCATACCATGATGCAGAATGACCTGGCTGCCTTGGGGTTTTCCTAGAGTCCAGCCCACAGGCTTCAGGAGACAGAAGTATGGGTCAAGCAGGTGTCAAGGGTTGTATTCTGGGCATGAAATGTTGAAGCTGAGAAAAGAATTCTAGTGGATGGGTGGATGGCTGAGTTAGGGGAATCCCACGGCTGGTTTTAAACACCTAAGGAATTCGCATTGCAGGCTTTTGCCTTAGCTGAAAACAAATCCTTCTCAGACCCTGTCAACAAAATACCATCTTTTCTAACCACAAGGATCTGATGATAATCATGAACACTAATCTCACGGGGACAGCAGGAACTAGTCACAAGGTCTGCCCTGTAGTCATACACATAGTAATATAAATACAAAAGGTGCAAATGTACCTTTAAACGAATGCCAAGGTACACACAAAGATCATTATTAAAATAGTTGCTTTCTGTGGCCCCTGCCAAAAAATATATTCTATATTTTCATATAAGGTCACACACAGTCAAACAAATGTCCTAAACAAACCAGCCTTGGGGGGAAAAAAAGCTCACAGACCCAAACATCAGGAAAAACAAGGGCTCACTGAAATATGGGGCCCTGTTCTGGCTCCAGAGCAGAAAAGGGAACTTCCATAGGACATTACTAGAATGTGGAAGCATGATCTGGTAACATCCACTGTGGCCTCCAAAAGGCTGGCTGAGATACAAACCAACATAAGGGAGACAGGTCTGAGAGTAGAGGACTGGGCACGGAAGCAGTGGTGGAGGAAGAAGGAAGAGGCAAGGAAACGAGGACAAAACACTAACAAGTAGACTCTGGACACAGGGTAGGAAGGACTTCTGACACCTTGGAATTGCTCTGTATAAAAGCCAACCCTCAAGCACCCTTGTCCTGCCCCTTCATAGGTAGCACTAGGAGAACTAATGTTTTTTATTCCTTCCCAAAGCCTCCAGGTCAGGACAGAGCCTAAGAGAAAGCCCTCTGCCGTGAATGGGGTCCCTGAACAGAGGCCCGAAAATGTCCTCTGCCCCAATAAGAGAAGATCCACGCACTCTAAGCCCCTTGTCATCCTTCAATCTAGTGGACTCTCTCCCAGAACCCTCCCCCACTTTCCCATGCTCCTCGCGCCCGATGCACAAAAATAAGGGTCCCCAACCCCTCCACTGATCTTTATACATACTCATCTTCCCCCTTTGTGGACTTCCCATCCCCGCCAGAACCTACCTCCACCCACTCTCTCCTAATGCCCTCCTCTTCCTCTGCTGCAGTCCCCTAATCTATATCTAAGAGCAGTGGCGCTGCGCCCTCTGTCGGCCGCACACGTAAAAACCACACCCCAAGATCCTAGCCCATCCCACGTGTCCCCCAGATAGCTCTTCCCGACACAACATAAGCATACCTCATTTCCGAGCCACAATCCCACAAGTGGTACTCCCAATGCCACATCAGAACCACACCCCCGATCCTGCCCCATCCCACGCCACATTCACAGGATGCCGGCCCCACTCGCTGTGCGCTATGGCGCCTGCTGCGCTCCGGTGCCACACCCCCGCCCAAAAGCCTTAAGGCCCTCACAGCTCCACACGAGTGAACCATCAGTCCTACCCTCCGGGCCACAAATTCAAGCACAACAGCCCGAGGTCACATCCCCACGCAAGGGCCTTGGCGCTTCAATCCCCTCCAGGGCACAACACCTTGGGGCCACAAGGTCTCTGCTCCTGGCCCAGCCCACGCTAGTCAGAACCATCTCTCCGCCCGACCCTCCACACCAGCCCCACTACACTACAGCCCCACGTAGGAGAGCGTCGGGCGGACAGACCCACCTGCTGCGCAGCGTTGCCCCACGGGCTCCCGCAGTCTCGAACACCGAGCGGCGATGGCGACCCACTGCAGTACGCGTGCGCGGCCTGCAGCGCCGGAAACCGAGACCCCCAGCATGCTGCGGGGCCGTTCGCCAGACCTGGGCGGGGAGAAACTGCTCTGACAGCCTTGCCAGTCAATCCGAGGGAAGGCTGGCTCCGCTTCGCTGCCAAGTGCGCCTGCGTAACTTCTGATGCCATGACAACGGAGTAAACAAACGGAAACCAAAAAAAAAAAAAAAGAGCCTAGGACCACCAAAACTGAGAGGCGGAGACAAAGACCGGAAAATACCGGTTTAAGAAACAGAAGCACGCAGACACTAAGAGACCCAAAGACAGTAGAGACGAGTCCAGAATTCTAATTCAGAGATGAGACGCAGAGAAACTGAGATAAGGAGACCAAAGACAAAAATGGGGACCCAGCACAAATTGGAGACTCGAGATAATGAACAGTCAAGAGACAAGTGCACAGATCCAGTGTGGGCAGACAGAGCTAAAAACCCACCTTAAGAGAAACACCCTGAGGCGGGGATTCAGGCACGGAGAGACTGGAGCGAAGGTACTGATTGGGTGAAAAGTTCCAGAGAGCAAACTGAATTTTTGCCAATCGCTTGCTAATCGCTACATTGAGCGACAAAAGAAGTTGGCGCCAGACTCCTGAAGAGAAGGGAAGAAAGCTGCTTTCCACGGCAGAAAGTCATTTTAGTTGTCAGGAATGATTTTTAAATGCGTAGCGGAATAGCTTATTACTAAATAGGTTTCATTCCTTGTTTACATACACAAAAACACTTTTTGTTCCATTCTGAGAATTTTAACTCATACAACAGTCCGAACAATTTCACTCCTCCGTTTTAACAATCACACCTTCCACCACCTACAACCACTGAGGTGTGGTCCCTCAGTGCAGATTTGTCCTACGGATTTCATATAATTGAACCCTATAGGGTATGGCCTTTCGACATACTCTTTCACTGTACATAATTCCTTTGAGATCCATCAATATGTGTAAATACTTTGTTCCTCGTTATTGGTTAGAATTCAATAATCTACAAGTTTAAAGACGCACCAGTGGGACTTTAAGCTTGCTTCCAAACTTTTGATATTAAAAAAAATGCTATGAAAACTTATCTTCAGGTATATTGTTTGAACATTAGTCACTTTTGAAGGAAGATAGATGCCCATGATGCAGTTGCTATGTCATGAAACATATGCTTAATGTTAAAAACTAAACAAATGAATGGAAAACGGTCATACCTTTCTCTCAGAGCTGATCCATTTTACATTCCCACCACTGGTGTATGTATGAACCCGTTTTTCCACAGTCTCGCAAGTATTTGTTGGTCATCAGTCCTTTAGCTGTCATAGGGTTTGCTGTTAAGATTGAAGTTTAGTTTCTTTCCATTTCCCAATGGCCAATAATGTTGAATGCATATTTTCAAGGTTATTTGCCATCTATGTATCCTCTTAAGTATCTGTTCATTTGTCTCACCAATTTTCTAGTTTTTAAATAAATGTTGAATTTCAAGAGATCGTTACATATTTTTACCTATAAACTGTCAGATACACTTTGTAAATCCTTTCTCCCAGTATATTGCTTTTTAGGTCCTTACCAAGCCTTTACAAATTTTAAATTAGATGTGTAATTCATGAATATATCCTTTTATGGACCATGTTCTTTTCTATTGATTTTTATTGTGCTCTACATTTTTCTCTGCTCCCCTCCAGGTCTCTCCCCTCCCCTTCAACCCTCTCCCAAGGTCCCCATGCTTCCAATTTACTTAGAAGATCTTATCTTTTTCTACTTCCCATTTAGATTAGATCTTTGTATGTCTCTTTTAGGGTCCTCATTGCTGTCTAGGTTCTCTGTGATTGTGATTTGTGAGCTGGTTTTCTTTGCTTTATGTTTAAAGATCACCTATGAGTGAGTACATGTGATAATTATCTTTCTGAGTCTGGGTTACCTCACTCAAAATAATGTTTTCTAGTTCCATCCATTGCCTGCAAAATCAAGATGTTATTTTTTTTCTGCTGTGTAGTACTCCATTGTGTAAATGTACCACATTTTCCTTATCCATTCTTCGGTTAAGGGGCATTTAGGTTGTTTCCAGGTTCTGGCTATGACAAACAATGCTGCTATGAACATAGTTGAACACATGTCCTTGTGGCACGATTGAGCATCCTTTGGATATATACCCAAAATGGTATTACTGGGCCTTGAGAAAGGTTGTTTCCTAATTTTCTGAGAAATTGCCTCACTGACATCCAAAGGGGCTGTACCAGTCTTCACTTCCACTAGCAATGCAGGAGTGTCCCCTTTTCCCCACAACCTCTCCAATATAAGTTGTCATCAGTGTTTCTGATCTTGGCCATACTTACAGGTATAAAATGGAATCTCAGAGTTGTTTTGATTTGCATTTCTCTGGTGACTAAGGATGTTGAACATTTCCTTAAGGGTCTTTCAGCCATTTTAGATTCCTCTGTTGAGAGTTCTCTGTTTAGGTCTGTACTCCATTTTTTTATTGGATTATTTGTTCTTTTGATGACCAGTTTCTTGAACTCTTTGTATATTTTTGGTGTAGGAGGTCCTTCTGTCTATGTGTTGCTTTCATTGGTTAATAAAGGAACTGCCTTGGCTGATTGATAGGGCAGAACTTAGGTAGGCAGGGAAGATGGAACTGAATGCTGGGAGAAAGAAGGGTGGAGTCAGGAGATGCCATGGAGCAGCCAGAGACAGACATGCCGAATTTTTCCCAGTAAGCCACTGCCACGTGGCGATATACAGATTAATAGAAATGGGTTAAATCAAGATGTGAGTTAGCCAATAAGAGGCTAGAGATAATGGGCCAAGCAGTGATTTAAGTAATACAATATCTGTGTGGTTATTTCAGGGCTAAGCTAGCCGGGTGGCTGGGAAGAATAAGCAGGCCCTCTCTCCATTTTTTTATTGGATTATTTGTTCTTTTGAAACCAATTTCTTGAACTCTTTGTATATTTTGGAGATCAGACCTCTGTCTGATGTAGGGTTGGTAAAGATCTTTTCCCATTCTGTAGGCTGCCATTTTGTTTTGTTGACCATGTCCTTTGCTTTACAGAAGCTTTTCAGTTTCAGGAGGTTTGTGCTACTGGGGTTATATTTAGGAAGTGTGGACCATGTTCTTAATGTCAAGTTTAACAACTTAATTCTGAGTCCTAAGCTCTGAATGTTTGCTCCTATATTTTTCCTGAATGTTTTAAAGTTTTGCCTATTATATTTAAGCCCATCATCAATTTTGAGTTATTTTTTTGTATATTGTGAAGATTATGTTGAAGTTCATCCCCATCCCCCAACCATGGATATTGGGATTTCTTCTTCTACCACTCACCTTCCCAACACCAACCAATTCTCCAAAGCTAACTACACATTCATATTCCAATCCAGTTCTGACACTACTCAGAACTAACACAATTGAACAAGCCAAGCACTTGGTTTCACCTTAGACACCAATACTCACACTTTGCCAGGCTGACTACACCCCATCCCACCCCCACCCTCCACACTGGTCCCTCAATTTGCTAGAACAGTTCACAGAACATAGGGACACACTTTGACTCTGTTTACTGTAAGGAATAAAAAATCAGGAACAGCCCAATGAAATCGATATGGTGTGTAAGGTTTGAGTGAGAAGGTATAAGGTGAAGGACAACCCTACCAGCACACACACACACTTGTCAAACCAACAGGTTCTTTGTTCATTTGTTTGTTTTTAAGGTGAAGGGGATTCAAGTTTTCATCTGTTAATACTCTGGGGACCAGGCCCTTTACTGATGCAGTCTAGGGACTCTATCCTGAGTCTTCTGTCAACACGAAGTGTGGCTGAAAGTGGTTCCTTATGCACAAATGACAGTCTTACTAAGACACTCCAAGATTTAGCTGTGTGTTAACAACTAGGAACAAAAACTACTGGATCTTATACTATAGATGTAAACTGCTCAAGCACCATGTTGAGAAGGTTAGCCTGTCTCTAGTGAATAGCGTTTTGCATCTTTAAAAGAAAAATCTGTTTAAAGTAACTTTGTGGGTCTTTTCCTGCCTCCATTCTGCTCCATTGCCACACTATTCTGATCATTATGGTACAGAGCAAAAGTATTTGTTTTTTCTTTTTCAAAATAGTTTTAGTGGAGTCTTATGCTTTGCCATTAAAGCTGTAAATTATCTAAGTTCACCAAAGTAAATAAAAAACACAAAACAAAGCAAAACAAAAAACCAAGCTTGATGGGTCTAACATTGTAACACATGCCTGTTACCCCAGGACATGGGACTGGTGGGGAATTTTGAATTAGCAGCCAGCCTAGGTGACAAAGTTAGACTGTTTCTAACACCCCCAAACCAATGAGACAAACAAACAAACAAAAGAACCTTGCTGAGAATTTAAGGAAAATTTCATTCTTCTTTCTACCTAGTTACAGTAACTTGGAATTTCTCGTGTAATATTCAGTAACAGCAATAACAGGAGACAGAAGCATATCTTCACGACCAATTATGCTAACTCTATGTTATTTGCATATGTCCTCTCTAAGTAAAGGATTACCCCTTTACTCATAACATTGTAGAGAACTTTTGTTAAATGCTTTCTGCATAGACTGATAAAGTCTGTGGATGGGATGGAGCCAGTCTTGCGCTGTTTGGATGAGCTCCTCTGTTAGTCTGCACTGTTCTCCTCTACTGCAGGCTTTTATTTAGTAGTATTTTTAAGGATGTTGGAAGTTTCTTTGTGTATTCCTGCCTCCATTCTGTCCCATTTTGCATATGCTTTGCTACATAAGTTTTAGAAAAAGTTTCTTTACAAACAAAAACAGCTTGATGTGTGTAATTGAAAAAATTAAAATCACCACAATAGAAATAAACTTCTGCCTTTACTGGAGTGCTGGGAATATGCTGCTTGTGAAGTAGAGGCACAATGGCGGATCCCAAGGTCGAGTCCAGTCTGGCAATACCACAAGGCTTTACCTTAAAATAAAATCCATTTGAACTTTAAAAACTAATTTTCTTAGCACTGAAAAAATAAAGAAAAACTGAAACAAAAACACATTTTTCATGTAAAAAAAATAAAATACTGTAACCAAAACTGTTAACAAAATATCTACAGGCATTTGGCTGGTACTTGCTGAACAACTTTAATTTACAAAAAGCTCTTACAAATCAGCAAAGAGGGAAAATCAAACAAACACCTAGTAACCCAAGATAGAATAATGGACTACAGTTATAATTTTTAGGTGATATTTAGAAAAAGCAATGCAAAGGCTTACAATCCAGTAAAAAGCTCAACTTCTTTCAAAACAGACCAAACAGAAAAAATGTCACATTCCATATGTCAGATTGAGAAACTTTTCGGTTTTGTTTTTGTTTTTTTTTTTTTTGAGATGGGGGGTCTCTCTGTGTTCCCTGGCTGTCCTGGAACTCACTCTGTAGACTAGGCTGGCCTCGAACTCAAAGACCCACCTGCTTCTGTCCCCCCAAGTGCTAGGATTAAACATGTGTTCTATCATCAGCCACCCCCAGATTAAGAATAGTATTCAACACGGACAAAAGTGTGGGAAAATAATCACTGCTTAGAATACATACCTGTTCGACCTATTTAATAATTTGGCAAAATATCTTAGCTTCAGTGCACAGATTCACTTTTTTCTGTGTTTGTGCATGCACAATTACAGTTGCTAACCGGTGGTTTAGGGCCACTGGCCTGAGACCAATGCTGGTTTGAAGAGTTTGTTTCCCAGCTCCCTGGTACAAGGTAGTATAGCAACAAAGTTCCCTAACTGAAGTTTACTCCAAACACATTAGCTCAAGTACTAACATGGCAAGGCTGGCACAGGGTCACAGGAGCCCCAAGGAAACCCACATGGAAAGGAAGCTAAAAAGCTGTTCTGGATGCAGCGGGTACAGTATGTTCTAATGTTTCCACCACCATGACTGTGGTTTTCTGAGGCCCACAGGTCCTCTCAGTCTGCTGACTCTCTGGCTAAGCCAAGCTGCCCCCTAAAAGGGAAGCAGGCACCAGTCTCTTGGATGACTTGGACCTAACACTGTGTATATTTTTCAGCAGTCTTGCTCCAGTGGCACTCAACAGGGGGTGACATTGGGCTACATGTGATACTGGTTGGGCCAGGTTGACAGAATTTCGAGTTCTAGGGAAAAGAAAAAGTAGTTGTAATGTTCTGTCCTGTCTCTTTAAGAGACAAGCCACACCCACTCCTATCCAGCTTCCAGCCTCAGTCTCCCTCTCTCTTGGTCCCCCTCTCTTGGAGAGGCAGCCCCTCTCTTCCTTTCCCCTTTCTTTTTTCTCTCTCTCCCTCTTTGTCTCTCCCCCCTCCCCTTTTTCCTTCCCCTCAATAACCCACCTAATAAATGTTCAACTTTACTCTGCATGGTGTATCTGCCTCTCTCTCTCGCCTGCCCACCACCACCGCCACATGGCTGGAACCATTGGGGACCTGCCACATGGTCTCAACCCCGCAGCAAGCTGCTGGGGACCCGCAGCCACATGGAGACATGCCAGCATGGTATCGGGCACCCGCCCCATCTGGGACTGGCTATTTTGGGACCCACTGTCCCCTGCCTGCCGGGGAAATCGCAACAAAAGCATTACATTTTGGTGCCGTGACTTGGATAGGCTCTGCCACTCCATTTGTGATCCTGAACTAGGTTTTTTTTTTCCTACTCCCACCACCGGCTTCACAGCTTCGATTGGTGAGTGTCCCTCATTCTGCTATGGTTGCTTCCCTCAGCTAAAATCGTGTTTGGACTGACCCGGGGTCAGTCAGCCTGCTAGCACTGTACATTCTGTAGCTCTTATAAAGTATATTAACCCATTATTCATATCTATGTTAGCCACATGGCTCGGTACCTTTTTCAGTGGGGCAGGTCACATCTTGCTTCTTAGGTGGTAGAGACAGGACTGTAGGAAGAGCTTCCTTCTTCCCAGAATACTCCTGTTCTTATTGCCCCACCTCTACTTCCTGTCTGGTTGTCCTGCCTATACTTCCTGCCTGGCTACTGACCAATCAGCGTTTATTTAAAACATAATTGACAGATACAGAATTGTTCTCCTGTACCACTAGCCCCACATTGGGTGCCATTCTGTAATATGGGGGGGCCTTGCTTGTTGGGGTTTCTGCCCCCCCGGGTTACAGTGATCCACCTCCTCTGCTACAAGTTTCCAAGCTGTAATAATACTCTGTCAGGGACCACCCTTGACAAAAGTACCACTTGCCAGGGTAGGTGTGTGGGGATTGGAATATAAGTAAAGAGTACGAAGACATGAAAATATTAAAACAGAAAAACATAGAAGAGTACTGGGAGGGAGTTTCAGTGAACACTGAAATTGCCCACATTTAACTTTCCATACACTTTTACACCCTAATATCACAGGGGAAGAAGACAAAGGACTGCTTTAACGTGATATAAAGGGCAACTAGAACAGTTTCTTGCTTCGATACTTTGAGACATCAAGTCATTAGCATCCTGTTGTTTAGGCAGTGATCCCACCCTAGACCAAGTATCCTGAAGGTCTCACCAGGGACATGACCAGAGGAGCACAGAACAGATATTTGACCTCCAGAGGAATCAGATATTCATACAGAGTGAAAGAATAGAAAATGCACAAGAGGTGGTCAGAATCTGACTTCATGAGCTCACTCTATTATCTGCACTCTCATGAAGTGATTTAAAACAGTTCTGCATTTGAGGAGATTATCACCCAGGGGATCTCAAATGCCTAAGTTATTAAGTACCACCTCAAACATGCCTGGTGACCCCCACCATCCTTGAAACTGACAAAACATGTTACTTCTCATTGGTCCACTTCCAAAATTTTATCTCAGAGGCATGCTTAAGTGAATTTGAAACACTTGTTTCACCTGGTACCGATACTAACTCAGACAGAGGTTCACTAACCCACAGACACAGGCTCACAGGTTTCACCAAACGTCCTATGCTTCCTCTGTGTCAATACTTACCTCAAGAAAGCATAAGTGTTGACATCCTCTGCCTAGGGGTTTCGACTATGGCTGAATTAGCTAGTGGATGTTCTAGGGATGTTGTATTTTGTCGAAAGATTTTTCAGCATCTAATGAGATGATCATGTGGTTTTAAGTTTTCAGTTTGTTTATATGGTGGATTAAGTTGACAGGTTTTTGTATGTTGAACCATCACTACATCTCTGGGATGAAACTGATTTGATCATGGTGGATGATGGTTCTGATGTGTTCTTGGATTTGATTTACCAGTATTTTATTTAGTGTTTTTGCATCAATGTTCATGAGAGAGATTGGTCTGTAATTCTCTTTCTTAGTAATATCTTTCTGTGGTTCTGTTAATTCACTAATGTGGAATTTTTCCAGCTTCTCTAGTAGACATTTAGAGCTATGAACTTTCCTCTTGACACTGCTTTTATCGTGTCCCATAAATTTTGGGTATCTTGTGTGGTCATTTTCATTGAATTTTAGGAAGTCTTTAATTTCTCCCTTTATTTCTTCCTTGACCCACTGATGATTTAGGTGAGCACTGTTTAATTTCCATGTGTTTGTGGGCTTTCCAGAATTAGTATTGCTGATGAATTCTAGTTTTAAACCATGGTGATCTGATAAGATACATGGGGTTATTCCAATTTTTTTGTATTTGTTGAGGTTTGTTTTGTTACCGAGTGTGTGGTCAATTTTTGAGAAGGTTCCATGAGGTGCTGAGAAGAAGGTATGTTCTTTTGTGTTTGGATGGAATATTCTATAGATGTCTGTTAAGTCTATTTGAGTCATAACATCTGTTAGTTCCCTTATTTCTCTGTTCATTTTTTTGTCTGACTGACCTGTCCAGTGGTGAGAGGGGAGTGTTGAAGTCTTCCACTATTAGTGTGTGGGGTTTAATGTATGGTTTAAGCTTTAGAAGTGTTTCTTTTACATATGAGGGTGCCCTTGTATTTGAAGCATAGATGTTCATTATTGAGATTTCCTCTTGACAGATTTTTCCTGTGACTAATATGAAGTGTCCTTCTTTGTCTCTTTTAATTGATTTCAGTTTGAAGTCTATTTTGATAGATATTAGGATAGCTACACCAGTTTGTTTCTTAGGTCCATTTGATAGGAAAAATTTTTCCCAACCCTTTACTCTGAGGTGATGTCTGTCTTTGAGGTTGAGGTGTGTTTCTTGTGTGCAGAAGAAGGATGGATTCTGTTTTTGTATCCAATTTGTTAGCCTGTGCCTTTTTATAGGGGAGTTGAGTCCATTTATATTATAGGTGAGATATTAATGACCAGTGATTGCTATCTCTATTAATTTAGTTTTCGTTGTTGGTGATATTAATTTGTGTGTTTTCCCCTTCTTTGGGATTTGCTGCTATGAGACCATCAATTGTCTGTGTTTTTGTTGATGTAGCCAACTTCTTTGGGTTGAAGTTTTCCTTCTAGTATTTTGTATAGGGCTGGGTTTGTGGCCACGCATTTGTTAAATCTGGTTTTGTCATGGAATATCTTGTTTTGTCCTTCTCTGGTGATTGAAAGTTTTGCTGGATATAATAGTCTGGGCCGGCATCCATGGTCTCTTAAAGTCTGCATAATGTTTGACGACGACCTTCTGGCTTTCATTGTCTCCAATGAGAAGTCAGATGTGATTCTGATAGGTCTGCCTTTATATGTTACTTGGCCTTTCTCCTTTGTTGCTCTTAATATTCTTTCTTTATTCTGTATGTTTAGTGTTTTGATTATTATGTGGGGAGGGGAATTTCTTTTATTCAGTCTGTTTAGTGTTCTGTATGCTTTTGGTATCTTCAAAGGCATATCTTTCTTTAGGTTAGGAAAGTTTAATTCTATGATTTTGTAAAATGTATTTTCTGTGCTTTTGATTTGAACTTCTCCTTCTTCTATACCTATGCCTTAGATATAGCAAACATTAATCTCTGAAGATTTTAATTTATTATGTGCCATGGCACAGGTGTTGGGTTCACGCGGTGTGTGAAAAGAAGACACACACTGCGTGTGTGGCCTTTCTCAGCTGCAGGGGCATCCAGCTTCTAAAGACTGAACTGCCTTACCTTCACCCAGGGCTTCTTCTATTGTTCTCCAGTTTACACCTTTGCCAGTTGATTTTCATGTGCTCCAAACACCCTGAGAAAGCTTCCAAATGGACAATGCCACATGCAAATCCTCAGTGAAGGGGACACCACAGTTCCCCCATCCAAGTTTTGCATAAGCTTTGTATCCTTGGGAATCTCTCAGACAACATTGTTATAGGACACCAAGAGAAACAAAAGGTATCTGTTAAACAAAAGATGGGTTAGAGCTAGGTACTAGCACTCTGGAGCAAGGCCAGGTATATCCACCAGGTGTAGCCCAGCAGGGATGCTCCCACAATTATGCTTCTAAGGTTGCTTTCCATTATGTTAGACAGTGGCAGAATAATCCTATTTTGTTAGAGACATGATACTTTATGGGTTCTGTTCACAGGACTACAGGGCGAGTTGCTATATTTTCAAACAACTACTTCTGAGTATAAACTCTAATAGTAAAGAGAATGTGACAGTCACTGCCACCCATGTTCATTGAGTCACCACAAAAATTGATCCAATGTGATGTCTCTGTGTCTAACCTGAGAAGACGGTGCGCTGGAAAAATTTCCCGTTGGACAACCTAGCAAGAGACCTCATGAGTATATAACTCCTGCTACTTGGTCAGGGAGGGGCTGTTCCTGAAGGTTTTGCCACAGTGAATAAATCCACAAGGCTTCTCCAGCCTCCAGAGCTGTCCTATTACAGCTCTACCCCTCCAAAGCTGTCCTATTGTGGCTCTGAGTATATCCTGGCTTCCCGATAAGTCAGGGTATCCTTGCAACACTACTGTAACACATTCCCCTACAATAATGACACACACCTTTAATCCCAGTTGCCACACTAGCTTGCCACAGAAACCAGGCGGTAGTAGTGCATGCCCTGAATCCCAGAACTAGAGAGGACTATAAAAACGGGAGGAGACAGCTCTCAACTCAGTCTCATTCTGAGGTTTCCTGGAGGCAGCATCATTATTTTCGGACTGAGGTCAGGTAAGAGCCAGTGGCTGGCTGCTTTGCTTTTCTCGTCTACAGGTTGAACCCCAATATCTGTCTCTGAGTTTTTACTAATCGTGTTTTATGCCTGGCCTATACTTCCTGTCTGCTTAATGGCCATTCAGCATTTTATTAAGCCAATACAAGTGACAAATCTAGACAGTGTACAAGAGCATTTCCCACAGCACATGCCTTTACTGTGGCAGCATTCCTGCTGGCCTACACCTAGCTCTAACCCATCTTTTGTTTAGCAGATACCTTTGTTTCCCTTGTTGCCCTATATGTGAATCTTGCCTGAGAGTTTCCCAAGGATACAAAGTCAATTTAAAACTTGATCGGGGGGAAACAAAAAATTGCTTTTGCAATACCTCCGGAAACAAGAATTTGCACTTGACATTGTCCCTCTGGAAGCTTCGTAGGTTTGGAGGATATGGAAATTGTCGGGGACCAGCCTCGACAAAAACACCTCTTGCCAGGGTAGGGGCATGGGGATTTAGAAATATTAGTAAAGAATACAAAGACATAAATAAAATAATAAAACATAGGATAGTATCAGGAGGGAGTTCCAGCTAATACTGAAATGGCCTGCATTTGATTTTCCATATGCAAGTGGGAAACTTGGCAGATTCAAGGATGTGAGAAGAAGAGAATTTGTCCAAGGGTCTTCTGTGAGGAGATGTCCAAGTTTGTACTACTATAGATGCAGTCACTGTGGATTTTCCACACATCATATAGAAAAGCAAATAGGAACAACAGTGGATTCAACTTCTCAGAGGGACCAAGGCCAGTGAGCACATTACCCTGGACCTTGTTAAATCGAGAGACTACCAAGTTACTAAGGATTCCAAAGCACTGGAACTATGGTGGGGTTTCTTTAGGCACTCTCTCTAAAGGCGACCAGAGCCAAATTTCTAATAACACAAAACAGCAACTGTGCAGACCGGAAACAAAACTAGTGGTTTCTACACTGATCATATGCTACTCCATTTTGAGAAGAAACCCAGTCTTGTTTCTAAAGCCCCCCGTCAAGGAGACATCTATGTGCAGGCTTCTCTGAGATGCTTCTTTGATGACTACTGACAACTTCTCTTTTCCTCACCTCTCTCTTCACATCTCATTCTCCTAAAGCCCAGCGCCAGCGTCCGGACTCACAGAATGCAGACCACTTCAGCCACCCATTCTGCTCCTCTAGATGCAGCTTTACATACTCAACTGGTAATTCCTCCTTGACCCTTGAAGATAAGCAACACAGTGTACACCAGAGATGAAAGCTACAGCCTGAGTCCTCACAGGATGACATAATGCATACTGAGCCTTCCCGTCTAATAGGAGCCTTAAAAGTCTTAGCCTTTAAGACTCCCTTTCAGGGTTCAATTAAAGACACCACGAATAGCTAAAGGCAGGTTAAAGATCTGAGGGTAAAGAGATCTACTCACAATAGTTTCTGACGATCCATAATTCTTTATTCTTCCCTCTTCAATCCATCATTTCTCATTGTTCCTTCTTGTTCTCCCTTGTTCTACATTGTTCTTAGTTCTACATCGTTCTTAGTTCTACCCATTACAAATGTTCCCAGTCATATATATCCTTAAAATGAGCAATTCCCCAGCCCTAGCAGGTTTCCAGGCCAGAAGTTTTGAGGCCCATAGAAAATCAGATAACAGTTTTCATACATACACACAGATCCATGAGTGGCTAGCACATGTCCGGTGAACCCTTCATGGAGAAGGTTAGTTAGAAAAGGGAATTAAATCATCGGGGAATTCTAGAGGAAAAGGTTAGTGTACTATGCTACATCTTTGGGTGATTAGAAAGGTTTATTTTCAGTAAAATTATGAATGGGGCACAGACTGTTTAAATCAGCATGCCGCTTCTTTTCTCCCAGTATGCATAGATGATACCAGGTAACCAGGCAACCTTTGTAAACAGGGAGAAGCTGATGGCTCTTGATTAGATAGCATGTACACCAGATGCTGCAGTTTCTATGGGTCTAGGGCTGGAGTTTTGCTCTAAGGGAAGAAGAGACCCCGGCCTCTAAATGATCAGTTCCAGGGTATGTTGTTAGCAGTCATTTTGATCGTGGGTGTTGTGAGTCTTTCTCTGGGTTGCAGCTAATTATTTTTCCTGCTGTCCTTGAGAGTCCTCAACTAAAATCATCAGTAAACTGAGGTGAAAGTGAGCGTAAAGAGCTAAGAATCTTTAAAGTAAGGAAAAGCCAGAGCAGCAGCTTGGGCAGGTAATAATTCTATGTCCTTGGAGATCTGTGAATATCTTAAATGGGATGCTATATGTCTGGATACTGACCAAACACATCTGCTGATAAAGACAATTGCAGGAAGGCAGATCTCTGCACTTAGGGGAAAGGAACAGAGGTCTGGCAATGAGACACTGTTCTCACAAAACAGTTCTGAACTGTAGGAATTAATTCCCAAATATGTAACAGAAGAAGGAAGTCAGCTACAGGAAAAAATCTATAGCAAATCACAGCAACTTATTCACAAAGCAAAAAATGCCAAAAAGCCTTGCCTTTTGGTTTAGTCTTTACCAGATCCCTTGGTTCTAATAAGTTGCTCATGAAAAAAAAAAATGACTGAGCAAATACTGCATAATGTTGCGGTGTGTAGCACCCATCCCCCCAAAAAATCTACTCAGCAGGAAAAACCAGAAACCTATGTATTATCCACTATTCTGCTCTTCGTCTCTAAAGTCACAACTAATCTGTCATCTTTGACCTTCAAATATGCCCAGAACTGTGTTAAGTCACACTTCTTTGTACTATTGTGGCCAAGCTATAAATACTTTTTTCATATTAAATTGGCATAGAAATATGATAAATTCAAGAAATAAATTCACCTCACCAAGTCCTTAATTTTCATTAATTTTCACATTAATTAATTAATTTCCATTAATTTTCACATGTGTACTACATCTGATCATCCAGAGACTCATGATATGAAGCATCAGCAGCTAACTACTATTGTAATTTCTATTACCAAGGATTGCTTTTCTAAGCTCTAATTCCATATGAGCAGGACCTGTGCTGTCTGGTGTCAAGCAGCAGTAGCTCTTCAGAGTCATGTGTACTGCTCAACACTTAAGGAATAAAAACCAACCTTTCCCACACTCCTCCCCAAAAAAAGAGAGACTGTTGGGGACTGGAGAGATAGCTCAGTGGTTAAGAGCACTGCCTGCTCTTCCAAAGATCCTGAGTTCAATTCCCAGCAACCACATGGTGGCTCACAACCATCAGTAATGAAATCTGGTGCAGAACACTGTATACATAATAAATAAAGTATCGTTTCTTTAAAAAAGAGAGAGAGAGAGAGAGAGAGAGAGAGACTGTCTGGTTCTACAAAACAAGCACTGGCTTCAGAGTCATTTGTACTACTCAACACTTAAAGAATTAAAACCGACCTTTCCCACACTCCCTCCCAAAATAGAGAGACTTGTCTAGTTCTACAAAACAAGCATCGGCTTGAAATCAATGTCAAAAAAAGAATGTGCTTCAAGGGAAAAAACACAAACTAATACCTCCTGTGAATATTGACGCAAAAATACTGAGCAACATACTAGTACACGGATTCAAGAGTACACTGAAAGGATTCTATACCACAGCCAAGTAAGACTCATTTTGCAATTCAAAGGTTCAGACATAAATAATTTATCAGTGTAACAAACCAAATTAACAGACCAAAAGAAGAAAAAGATACAGCCATTCTGATGATGCAGAAAAAGTATTCTAAACACAACAAAGAAAAAATGTAATTCTGTAAATAAAAACACCAATCATAATCGAGAAATAGAAGAAATTAGTTCAACATAAAGGCCCTAACAAAATAACCATACTCAATGGTAAAGGACAGAAAGCATCTTCTCTAAGAGCAGAAACAAGACAAGGATGTCTACCTTTACTATTTCTCTAAGTTCTAGCCAGAACAACAATGAAAGGATGCAATGAAAGACATCCATATTGAAAAGGAAGAGATGGGGCTAGAGAGATGGCTCAGAGGTTAAGAGCACTGACTCCTCTTCTAGAGGTCCTGAGTTCAATTCCCAGCAACCACATGGTAGCTCACAACCATCCATAATGAGATCTGGTACCCTCCTCTGTTATGCAGATATACATCAAGGGGTACCTATATCACTATTTAAGAGTATCATGATTATACATGAAACAGTAAAGAATATCCACAGAAATCTGCTAGAACTGATTAATTCAGTTGTTACAGAGTACAAAATCAACACAGAAAAATCAGTCACATTGTTATACACTAGCAATGAACAACTCAAACACCCAAACACAAATTAAGGACAAAACTGCATTTACAGTAGCACTCTAACCAAGGAGGAATACCTATGTACAGAAAAGTTAAAAATGTTACTAAGAAAATCAAAGAAGACAAAAATAAATAGAAAATCGTCACATAATCAGGAACTAGAAGACTTATGCCATCTTAAATACCATTAAGGTGTCATTACTGAGAGAGATGCAGTCACCAGCCAGACGCAGAGGAGCAAGAGAAAAGACGACCTGTACCAACAAAGGACCTAAGCCTGAGAGAGGCCGAATCCTCCATTTCCCCTCTGGGACCTTCTAGGTTGGCAACGCCTGTTGGCCTACAGGGGCCTAGAGGTGGGTTCCCTGATGTGGTCAGTCACATTATCAAGCAAGGAAAAATTGTGTTTGTTCTCTGTTCTGCTGTCAACCCCTGGAACAAAGAGATGGGCAACCACTTGGTGAAGGATGGCGATGGGGCGAAGGACATCGTATTCGAGGTGGAAGACTGTGAGCACATTGCACAGAAAGACCAGGAACGGGGAGCCAAATTTGTGAGGGAGCCCTGGGTGGAGCAACACAAGTTTGGGAAGGTGAAGTTGGCTGTGCCACAGACGTATGGAGATAGCACACACACCCTGGTGGAGAAGATCAACTATACTGGCCTTTTCTTGCCTGGATTCGAGGCCCCAATGGACACAGACACGCTCCTTCCAAAATTTCCCAGCTGCAACCTCGAGATCATTGACCATATTGTAGGCAACCAACCTGACTAGGAAACAGTATCTGCCTCAAAATGGTATCTGAAAAACCTGCAGTTCCACCATTTCTGGTCCGTGAATGACATGCAGGTGCACATGGAATACAACTTACTATGCTCCATCATGGTGGCCAACTATGAGGAGTCCATCAAGATGCCCATTAAAGAACAAGCACCGGTGAAGAAGAAGTCGCAGATTCAGGAATATGTGGACTATACTGGAGATGCAGGGGTCTAGCACACCACTGTCAAGATGGAAGATATCATCACAATGATCCACAACTTGAGGATGCGAGGCATGGAGTTCTTGGCTGTCCCATCTTCTTACTACAGTTGCTGTGGGAGAATCTCAAGACAGCCAAGATCCAGGTGAAGGAGAGCATGGACATGCTACAGGAACTGAAAATTCTGGTACGATGAGAAAGGCTATCTCCTGCAGATCTTCAATAAGTCCATGCAGGACTGGCCCACACTCTTCCTGGATGTCATCCAGCTTCGGAGCAAGCAACTTCAACTCCCAGTTCAAGGCTTTCAAAGAGGAGCAAGCCCTATGGGGCAACCTCATTGACCTGGAGACCAACACGGTGAAGTTGGAAATGTAGCAGTGCTTCACACTTAGACCTGCCAGCTGAGAAACCCCAGGGGTTCCACCCACACCATGGCCACACTCCCTCAATTGCAAGGATCCCTCCTTGCCTGCTCCCTCCCTACTGAGTAAAATGACCTTCCCAGGTTAAAAAAAAAAGTCACTACTACCCAAAGCATTCTATGTGTTCAATTTAATCCCTATGAAAATCCCGAAAATGTTATCTGAAGAAATAGAAAACATCCATTTTAAAATTCATATGAAGTGGAGAAAATGTATACTTCAATTAAAAACAATAAGTAAACATTCTAAAAATCCATACAGAATCACAAGATATTCTGTGTCACCAAAACAATCTTGCAAAAACAAATTGGAGGCCTTACACTTTTTGATTGCAAAATTTCCAGAAAGACATACATATAGAGCAATAGGAAGAATACAGAGCTTGGAAACAAACATTGCACGCATGTTAAATGACTTTCAACAAAACCAGAAAATGGAAAACAGTAGTCCTTTCAGACAATGGTGAGGAAAAGTAAGAGATCCAAATGCAAAGGAATGAGGCTGAACCTTGAAAGGATCCACTCAAAATGGGTAATGGTCTTCAATGTAAAACACAGCACTATAAAAGCTCAAGGAAAAGTTGAAATGGTACACTCTTAAGCATACATCCTAAGAAAATTAAGACTTAAGAGACAGAAACCTATATAAAATATTAAAGACTCTTCATTTGTACTTGTTAGAAATACGAATCCCTACTGTTTTTCAATAAACAAATTGTTTAAAAATCCCAGCAACTGGAAAGTGAAGGATAGCTTAGGCTACATTCGAGAGGTCCTGTCACAAAAAACAAACAAAACCCCCACTTTTTGTGAATATATAATTATATAATTATCTCAAAACTGTTAAAATACAACGATGCTTAAAAGCCTCCTGGCTAAAGAAACATAGGTGTCTAGGGAACCACAGAAGCCTGAACATAATCAGCCTCAAGTGGCAGCAAGAAATTACTGCTCATTTGTTCAGCTGTGGTAATGGTGTTAAGAGCTGTGCACAAGAATGGTTTTCTCTTAAAATACCAGGAAAGAAATATTTAGGACTAAAATGTCCTACGTAAAAAGTTATTTCCATAAGGGAACTAACAGATCTTATTACTCAAATGGAATAACAGACATCTATATAATATTCCATCCAAACAAAAGGGAGTATACCTTCTTCTCCCCACCTCATGGAACCTTCGCAAAAATTGACCACATACTCAGTAACAAAACAAACCTCAACAAATACAAAAAAAAATTGGAATAACCCCATGTATCTTATCAGATCACCATGGTTTAAAACTAGAAGTCAACAGCAATACTCATTCCGGAAAGCCAACAAATACATGGAAATAAAACAATGCTCACCTGAATAATCAGTGAGTCAAGGAAGAAATAAAGGGAGAAATTAAAGACTTCCTAAAATTCAATGAAAATGACCACACAACATACCTGAATTTATGGAACCCAATGAAAGCAGTGTTAAGAGGAAAGTTCATAGCACTAAACGCCTACATAAAGAAGCTGCAAAAAATCCCACACTAGTGAATTAACAGAACATTTGAAAACTTTAGAACAAATAGGAGCAAACTCACCCAAAATAACTAAACAGCAGGAAATAATCAAATTGAGAGCTGAAATCAACAAAATAGAAACAAAACAATACAAAGAATCAATGAGAGGAAGAGTTGGTTCTTCGAGAAAATCAACAAAATAGACAAACCTTTTTCCAAACTAATCAAAAGGCAGAAAGAGCATATCCAAATTAACAAAATCAGAAATGAAAAGGGGAACATAAAAACAGACACAGAGGAAATACAGAGAATCACAAGGTCATATCTCGAAAACCTTTACTCCACAAAATTGGAAAACATAAAAGAAATACACAATTTTCTGGATAAATACCACTTACCAAAATTAAATCAAGATAAGCAAATTAAACAGACCTATAACTGCTGAAAAAATAAAAAGCCTACCAACAACAACAACAAAAAAAAAAGCCGAGGACCAGATGGTTTCAGCTCAGAATTCTAGAAGACTTTCAAAGAAGAACTAATGCTGATACTCCTCATATTATTCCACACAATGGAAACAGAAGGAACATTGCCAAACTCTTTTTATGAGGCTACAATTACCCTGATACCCAAACCACAGAAAGACATTACTAAGAAAGAGAATTACAGACCAATCTCACTCATGAACATTGAGGCAAAAATACTAAATAAAACACTGGCAAATCGAATCCAAGAACACATCAGAACCATCATCCACCATGATCAAGTCGGCTTCATCCCACAGATGCAGGGATGGTTCAACATATGAAAATCTGTCAACGTAATCCACCATATAAACAAACTAACAAATAAAAACCACATGATCATCTCATTAGGTGCCGAAAAAGCTTTTGACAAAATACAACATCCCTTCATGATAAAAGTCTTGGAGAGAGCAGGGATACAAGGAACATACCTAAACATAATTAAGGCAATATACAGCAAGCCAACAGCCAACATCAAACTAAATGGAGAGAGACTTCCAGTGATCCCACTGAAACCAGGAACAAGACAAGGTTGTCCACTCTCTCCATACCTATTCAATATAGTTCTTGAGGTCCTAGCTAGAGCAATAAGACACCAAAAGGAGATTAAGGGGATACAAATCAGAAAAGAAGAAGTCAAACTCTCACTGATTGCTGATTATATGATAGTTTACATAAGCAACCCCAAAAATTCTACCAGGAATTTCTACAACTCATAAACACTTTCAGTAACATAGCAGAATACAAGATTAACTCAAAAAAATCAGTAGCCCTCCTGTACACAAATGATAAAGGGGCTGGGAAAGAAATCAGAGAAACATCACCTTTCACAATAGCCACAAATAGCATAAAATATCTCAGAGTAACTCTATCCAAACAAGTGGAAGACTTGTATGACCAGAACATTAAATCTTTGAAGAAAGAAATGGAAGAAGACACCAGAAAGTGGAAAGATTTCCCATGCTCTTTGGTACATAGAATTAACATAATAAAAATGGCAATCTTACCAAAAGCAATCTACAGATTCAATGCAACGCCCATCAAAATCCCAGCAAAATTCTTCACAGACCTCGAAAGAACGGTACTTAGCTTCACATGGAAAAGCAAAAAACCCATGATAGCCAAAACAATCCTGTACAATAAAAGAACTTCTAGTGGCATCACAATCCCTGACTTCAAACTCTACTACAGAGCTACAGTACTGAAAACAGCCTGGTATTGGCAAAAGAACAGACAGGAGGACCAATGGAACTGAATCGAAGATGCGGATATTAATCCACACACTTTGAACACTTGATTTTTGATAAAGAAGCAAAAAATATCAAATGGAAAAGAGAAAGCATATTTGACAAATGGTGCTGGCATAACTGGATATCAACATGTAGAAGAATGAAAATAGGCCCATATCTATCACCATGCACAAAACTCAAGTCCAAATGGATCAAAGACCTCAACATAAAGCCAACCATACTAAACCATATAGACGAGAAAGTAGGAAGTACACTTGAACAAATTGGCACAGGTACCACTTCCTAAATAGAACCCCAGCAACACAGACACTGAGAGAAATAATTAACAAATGGGATCTCCTGAAACTGAAAAGCTTCTGTAAAGCAAAGGACATGGTCAACAAGACAAAACGACAGCCTACAGAATGGGAAAAGATCTTCACTTAACCCCACATCAGACAGAGGTCTGATCTCCAAATTATACGAAGAACTCAAGAAATTGGTCATCAAAAGAACAAATAATCCAATAAAAAAAATGGACTACAGACCTAAACTCTCAACAGAGGAATCTAAAATGGCTGAAAGACACGTAAGGAAATGCTCAACATCCTTAGTCACCAGAGAAATGCAAATCAAAACAACTCTGAGATTCCATCTTACACCTGTAAGAATTACCAAGCTCAAAAACACTAATGACAACTTATGCTGGAGAGGCTGTGGGGAAAAGGGAACACTTCTGCATTGCTGGTGGGAATGCAAGCTGGTACAGCACCTTTGGATGTCAGTGTGGCGATTTCTCAGAAAATTAGGAAACAACCTTCCTCAAGACCCAGTAATACCACTTTTGGGTATATATCCAAAGGATGCTCAATCGTGCCATAAGGACATGTGCTCAACTATGTTCATAGCAGCATTGTTTGTCATAGCCAGAACAACCTAAATGCCCCTCGACTGAAGAATGGATAAGAAAAATGTGGTACATTTACACAATGGAGTACTACAGAAAAAAATAACAACATCTTGAATTTTGCAGAAAAATGGATGGAGCTAGAAAACATCATTTTAAGTGAGGTAACCCAGACACAGAAAGACAATTATCACATGTACTCACTCATAAGTGTTTTTTAAACATAAAGCAAAGAAAACCAGCCCACAAATCACAATCCCAAAGAACCTAGACAACAATGAGGACCCTTAGAGAGACATACATGGATCTAATCTACATGGGAAGTAGAAAAAGACAAGATCTCCTGAGTAAATTAGGAGCATAGGGACCTTGTGAAAGAGTTGAAGGGGAGGGGAGAGGCAGGGAGAGGAGCAGAGAAAAATGTAGAGCTCAATAAAAATCAATAAAAAAGGGAAAAAATGGCATGCACCAACACCATCCAGCTTGAAACTTTAAAATAGTACATCTTTCTATTATATGGTTATCTCACTTAAATTTACATGTGACTATTTCTGGCATAGAAAATGAACTCTGTTTTGCTCTCTTTATAAGTACTACTTGTTAAGCATGTAAAAAAAGCAATTTTATTTCCAAATGGTATATGCAAATAAATTAGTAATGTATATAAATAAACATACATGCAAATGCAGTTATATGCACATATACATATATGAATATACACTAGTCTTATAAATATGTATATAATACACATATGCAAAAATGCATATAAACCTACACATAAATATATACATCATACTCACAAACATAGATAAATGAGTATGCACACAACACAACACATATTATCAGCACCTAATATGTAACTGTTACATATTACATATAGCACATAATCTATAACTGTTACATGTATTAACTGCTATATTTACACGGTGGGTAATGGCTGTTCACTACTCTTTCAAATTCCTGTTATTATATTTCAGAACTGTGTCAAAATACAAAGGCAGCATAGGTGTAAATGCTTCTGGGAGAAGTACTCTACAGTCAGGATTCCTTTACGACTTGGCAAGAATAAATTTAGCAACATATCTTTCATAAGATCCTCAATAGATGGTTACAAATGAGCTAGTGGGAGAAATATGACACTGGTTAGAACCATAAGAAATCCATCAAGTTACTACCTGGGGAAATTCTTAACTTACAAAATTTTGCAGACAGGTTTTGAAGCAGCAGAGAACAGGAATGCTAAGATTCTCAGCCTCTAAGAAGTGGGATTAGGGTGAAGCTGAGTGTTCAGACCATAGGCTACAATGGCCAAATATGGAAAATGTTGGGCTTCCAGCTGCTACCAACAGATGATAAATGATCCATGGTCAAGGTTATTTGATCTCTTTACTACATAAACTAGACAAACTTCTAAAAGTTCCAAGCAAATATTTTAGGGCATTTACTCAATATTTTACTACTAAATATTTAAATGTTTTACTAGTAAAACTTATTACAGGCTTCAAGGGATATTGTTAAACCTGATATTCATGAGGAAAAAAGGACCAAGTCCACAATTGTCCAATTAAAGCCATCTATATTTTGAGGTGCACCCTGGAGTGGAACTGGCCAGCTGGATGCCTCACCCTAATTCAGGAACTGAGAGAGCAGCCCGTGCTGACTTCTGGAAGTCCCTTTTATGGAAGAGATAGGGTGTTCATGGGGGAGATAGGGTATTCATGGGGGCGAGAGAGTTGGCAGTTATAAACAGTTAGAAAGACATAATGAAAACAAGGGAACAAAGGCCAGGGTATACTTAAAATAAATGAGGTTACAGCAGTTTATATCAGACCTTCGAAACAGGACTTAGTTACAAATAGAAACCTCCTTCAGCAAACACTTAACATGCAACAAACAGGGACATATCCCTTAACTAGGACTTAACACAGAACAAACAGGAACTTCTTAATTACAATTAGAAACCTTAAATTGCAGCCTGGGTGGTGCACGCCTTTAATCTCTGTTCTCAGTAGACAGAGGCAGATGGAGCTCTGTAAGTTCGAGTCCAGCCTGGTCTACAGAGTGAATTCCAGGACAGCCAAGGCACATGGAGAAAACAAAATAAAATAAATAAACAAAAAACAAAATAAATAAATAAAACCTTAACTTGCAAGGACTTAACACAGGAAAACAAGAACTTATTATTTTAAAAAAAATATTTTATTCTTCCTGTGCTGCGATTGGAAGTGCAGACTGGTAAGGTTGTGTGCACCTGGCCATAAGATCCCCCAGGAAGCCTGCTGCAGCAGGCCTCTTTGTTCCACACCACCCTGAACCACCCCCCCCACCCGAGTTTGCCCTTTCCTCTGTGGGCCCTTGGAACACCAGGGCTCTCTCTTCCTGTGCTGAGATTGGAGGTTCAGACAGATCGGAGGTCCAGACGAGACTTCCTCTTCCTGCACTGAGATCAGCTATCCAGAGGGGTGAGTGTGTGCAAGCCTTCCTGGGAGGTCCCCACCAGCTGAGACTCTCCTGACTGCAATCAAAAGAAGAGATGCGAAGGCACCAATCCAAGAATTCCTCCAACAACCTGAAAAGCAACATGATAACACCAGAATCCAGCGAGTATGCAACAGGAAAACCTGAGCAACCAAACCCAGAAGAAGTCGAAGAAATCGACTTTTGACATAACATTATGAAAGTGATAGAGACCTTTAAAGAAGAGGTGAAAAACTCCTTTGAAGAAAGGGATGAGAAAACTAACAAAAAATTAGAAGAAATGAATAAATTCCTCAAAGATATGCTAGAAAACCAAGAAAAAGCAATCAAACAGGTAATGGAAACAGTTCAAGACTTAAAAACTGAAATGGAGGCAATGAAGAAAACACAAACTGAGGGAAGGCTGAAGATGGTAAATCTGGGTAAATGATCAGGAACTGCAGAGACAAGTATAACCAACAGAATACAAGAGATAGAAGAAAGAATCTCAGACGCTGAAGATACTATAGAGAAAATAAACTCATTGATCAAAGAAAACAACAAATCCAACAAATTCTTAACACAAAACACCCAGGAAATCTGGGATACCATAAGAAGACAAAACCTAAGAATAATAGGGATAGAAGGAGAAGAAGCACAGCTCAAAGGCCCAGAAAATATATTCAACAAAATTATAGAAGAAAACTTTCCCAACCTAAAGATGGATATGCCTATGAAGGTACAAGAAGCCTACAGAACACCAAATAGACTGGATCAAAAAAGGACATCCCCTCGCCATATAATAATCAAAACACAAAACATACAGAATAAAGAAAGAATACTAAGAGCTGCAAAGGAAAAAGGCCTAGTAACGTATAAAGGAAAACCTATCATAATTACACCTGACTTGTCTATGGAAACCATGAAAGCCAGGAGGTCTTGGAAAGATGTGCTCCAGACACTAGGAGACCATGGATGCAAGCCCAGACTACTATACCCATCAAAGCTTTCATTCACCATCGATGGAGAAAACAAGATATTTCAGGATAAAAACAAATTTAAGCAATACATAGCCACAAACCCAGCCTCGCAGAAACTACTAGAAGGAAAACCACAACTAAAGGAAGCAAACAACACCCATAATAACACAGACAGCTAACAGCCCTCCACTGGCACAACTCAAAGAAGGGAAACACACAAACTCTACAACCCTAAAAAATTAACCTCAGTTAATAATCTCTGGTCATTAATATCACTTAACATCAATGGACTCGATTCACCTATAAAAACGCACAGGTTAAGAGAATGGATATGAAAACAGGATCCAACATTCTGTTGTTTACAAGAAACACACCTCAACCACAAAGACAGACATTACCTCAGAGTAAAGGGTTGGGAAAAGGTTTTTCAATCAAACCACCCTAAAAAACAAGCAGGTGTGGCTATACTAATAGCGAACAAAATCGACTTCAAACTAAAATCAATCAGAAGAGATGGAGATGGACATTTTATACTCTTAACAGGAATAATCCATCAGGATGAAGTCTCAATCCTGAATATATGTGCCCCTAATATAAAGGCATCCACATATGTAAGGAAACATTACTAGAACTCAAAGCACACATCAAACTCCACACACTAATAGTAGGAGATTTCAACACTCCTCTCTCACCAATGGACAGGTCAACCAGACAGAAACTTAAAAGAGAAATAAGAGAACTAACAGATGTAATGAATCAAATGGACTTAATAGACATCTATAATACATTCCACCCAAACAGGAAAGAATATACCTTCTTCTCAGCATCTCATGGAACCTTCTTGAAAATTGATCACATACTCTGTAATAAAGCAAACATCCACACATACAAAAAAACTGGAGTAACCACCTGTGTCTTATCAGATCATCATGGAGTAAAGTTAGAATTTAACAACAATTCCACCCCCAGAAAGCCTACAAACTCATGGAAACTGACAGTCAACTACTGAACCCCTCCTGGGTCAAGGAAGAAATAAAGAAATTAAAATTTTCTTGAATTCAACGAAAATAAAGACACAACATACCCCAACCTATGGGACACTATGAAAGCAGTGCTAAGAAGAAAGGTCATATAGCACTTAGTGCCCACATAAAGAAAACAGAGAAAGCACACATTAGAGACTTAACAGCACAGCTAATAGCTCAAGAAAAAAAAAAAAGAAGCAGACTCACCCAGGAGAAGTAGAAGACTGGAAATAATCAAAACTGAGGGCTGAAATCAACAAAATAGAGACACAGAAAACAATCCAAAGAATCAACGAAACAAAGAGCTGGTTCCTTGAGAAAATCAACAAGATCAACAAACCCCTATCCAAACTAATCAAAAGGCGGAGAGAGAACACTCATATTAACAAGATTAGAAATGAAAAGTGGGACATAACAACAGACACTGAGGAAATTCAGAGAATCATTAGGTCTTACTACAAAAGCCTGTATGCCACAAAATTGGAAAATGTAAAAGAAATGGACAGTTTTTTAGATAAATACCATATACCAAAATTAAATCAAGAGCAGGTGAACAATTTAAATAGACCTATAAGTCGCAAGGAAATACAAGCTGTCATCAAAAACCTCCCAACCAAAAAAGCCCAGGACCAGATGGTTTTAATGCAGAATTCTACCAGAACTTCCAAGAAGAGCTAATACCTATACTCCTTAAGGTGTTTCACATAATAGAAACAGAAGGGTCATTGCCAAACTCTTTTTATGAAGCTACAGTTACCCTGATACCAAAACCACACAAAGCCGCAAGCATGAAAGAGAATTACAGACCAATCTCACTCATGAACATCGATGCAAAAATTCTCAATAAAATACTGGCAAACCGAATCCAAGAACACATCAAAAAAATCATCCATTATGATCAAGTAGGCTTCATCCCAGAGATGCAGGGCTGGTTCAACATACGGAACTCTATCAATGTAATCCATCATATAAATAAACTGAAAGAAAAAAACCATATGATTATTTCATTAGATGCTGAAAAAGCATTTGCAAAATTCAACACCCTTTTATGATAAAGGTCTTGGAGAGATTAGGAATGCAAGGTTCATATCTAAATATAATAAAAGCAATATACAGCAAGCTGACAGCTAACATCAAATTAAAAGGAGAGAAACTCAAAGCGATTCCACTAAAATCAGGAACAAGACAGGGCTGTCCACTCTCCCCATATCTCTTTAATATAGTGCTTGAAGTTCTAGCAATAGCTATAAGACAGAATAAGGAGATCATGGGGATTCGAATTGGAAAGGAAGAAGTCAAACTTTCGTTATTTGCAGATGATATGATAGTGTACATAAATGACCCCAAAAACTCTACCAAAGAACTTCTACAGCTGACAAATACCTTCAGTGATATGGCAGGATACAAGATCAACTCAAAAAAATCAGTAGCCCTCCTATACCCAAAGGTTAAAGAAACAGAGGGAAATCAGAGAAACATCACCTTTCACGATAGCCACAAATAGCATAAAGTATCTTGGGGTAACACTAACCAAGGAAGTAAAAGATCTATTTGACAAGAACTTTAAGACCTTGAAGAAAGAAATTGAAGAGGATACCAGAAAATGGAAGGCTCTCCCATGCTCCTGGATTGGAAGGATAAATATAGTTAAAATGGCAATTCTACCATAGGCAATCTATAGATTCAATGTAATCCCCATCAAAATCCCAACAAAATTCTTCACAGACCTTGAGAGAACAATAACTAAGCTTATATGGAAAAACAAAAAGCCAGGATAGGCAAAATAATCCTATACAATAAAGGAACTCCCGGAGGCATAACCATCCCTGACTTCAAACTCTATTATAGAGCTACAGTAATGAAAACAGCTTGGTACTGGCATAAAAACAGAGATGTTGACCAATGGAATTGATTTGAAGACTCGGATATTAATCCACAAACCTATGAACACCTCAAATTTGACAAAGAAGCTAAAAGTATACAATGGAAGAGTGAAAGCATCTTTAACAAATGGTGCTCGCATAACTGGATGCCAACCTGTAGGAGAATGAAAATAGATCCTTATCTATCTCCATGCACAAAACTCAAGTTCAAATCGATTAAAGACCTCAATATTAATCCGACCACACTTAACCTGATAGAAGAGAAAGTGGGAAGTAGCCCGCAAATCATGGGCACAGGAGACCACTTCCTATGTAAAACCCCAGTGGCACAGACAATAAGAGCAACAATGAATAAATGGGACCTCCTGAAACTGAGAAACTTCTGTAAAGCAAAGGACACTGTCATTAAGACAAAAAGGCATCCTACTGAATGGGAGAAGATCTTCACTAACCCCTCATCAGACAAAAGTCTGATATCCAAAATATACAAAGAACTCAAGAAAGTAGACATTAAAATGTTAAATTACCCAATTAAAAAATGGGGTAATGATCTGAACCGAGAATTCTCAACAGAAGTTCAAATGGCCAAATGATACTTAAGGTCATGTTCAACTTCCTTAGCGATCAGGGAAATGCAAATCAAAACAACGTTGAGATACCACCTGTCAGAATGGCTAAAATCAAAAACACCAATGATAGCCTATGCTGGAGAAGATGTGGAGTAAGGGGAACACTCATCCATTGCTGGTGGGAATGCAAACTTGTGCAACCACTTTGGAAATCAGTGTGGTGGTTTCTCAGGAAATTGGGAATCAACCTACCTCAGGATCCAGCAATACCACTATTGGGAATATACACAAGAGATGCCCAATCATACTACAAAAGCATTTGTTCAACTATGTTCATAGCAGCATTATTTGTAATAGCCAGAACCTGGAAACAGCCTAGGTGCCCTTCAATGGAAGAATGGATCAAGAAAGTGTGGAATATATACACATTAGAATACTACTCAGCGGTAAAAAACAATGACATCCTTAAATTTCCATGCACATGGATGGAAATAGAAAACACTATCCTTAGTGAGATATCCCAAACCAAAAAAGATGATTATGGTATGTACTCACTCATTAGTGGACCCTAGCCATAAACAAAGAACATTAAGGTTAAAGCTCACAAGCCTAGAGTAGCAAGGTGAACCCAAAGCAAAACATATATAGATCCTCCTGGAAACTGGAAGCAAACAAGACCGCCGGGCAAAAGGTGGAGGCACGGGAATGGGGTTAGGGGTGTAGGTAGGGGTGGGGAGCGTGAAAGGGAGAGAGGGAGGGAGTTGGGAGAAGGGATGGACTGGGGAGAGCTTGGGAGAGTAGGAGGGTAGAGATGGAGGAAGGGTGGATATTGGAGAAGGGAATAAGATATCTACATTAAGGGAGTCATTTTAGGATTGGCAAGAGTCTTGGCTCTAGAGGGGATCACAGGTGTCCACGGGGATGTCCCCAGCTAGGTACTTGGGCAGCAGAAGAGAAGGTGCCTGATCTAGCCTTGTCCCATAGTCACATTGATGAATATCTTGATCATCACCATAGAAATTTCATCCGATGGATGGAGATAGAGACAGCGACCCACATTCACATCAGAGCAATGGACTGAGCTCCCAAGGTCCAGTCGAAGAGCAGAAGGTGGGAGAAGATGAGCAAGGAAATCGAGACCAGGAGAGGCTGGTCCACCCACTGAGACAGTGTGCCTGATCTAATGGGAGCTCACCAAATCCAGCTGGACCAGGACTGAATGAGCATATGATCAAACCGGAATCTCTGAATGTGGCTGTCAATGGGGGCTGACTGAGAAGCCAATGATAATGGCACTGGGACCTATCTCTTCTGCATGTATTAGCTTTTTGGGAATCTAGTCCCACAGGGCAGGGTACCCTGCCCCCTCTTAAGGAAGCAGGGGGAATGAGGAGGGTTAGTGGGGGAGCGGGAGGGGACTGGGAGAAGGGGAGGAAGTGCAAATTTTTTTGAATGAAAAATAAAAGAATATAAAAAATATTTTATTTATTATATATACAGTGTTCTGTATGTATGTATGTTTGCATGCCCAAAGAGGGCAGAAGATCTCATTACAGATGGTTGAGAGCCACCATGTGATTGCTGGGAATTGAACTCAGGACCTCTGGAAAGGCAGTCAGTGCTCTTAACCACTGAGCCTTCTCTCCAGCCCAAGAACTTATTCTTTAACTAGGATTTAACACAGGAGAAACAAGAACTTCTTTTTAATTACAATTAAAAACCTTAACTTGCAAGGACTTAACATAGAACAACCAGGAACTTCTTTTCCACATCTTAACTGCAGACAAAGCTCTTAACCCGCAACATATATTTTTCCTGTTTTGGTCTCCCATTAACATGCGAGATATATTGTTCCTGTTTTTGTCTCACAGTATATCAATGGTAAAAGCACTTGCTTAACAAATGTGAGGCCCAGGGTTCAATACCCAGTATTACCAAAAATAAGAATAAAAACAAAAGAAGACCTCACTGCAAAAAAATATAATATATACTCACTACAGAAAAACCTGGAAAATAAAACAAAATGTTAGAAAGCACACAAATCATCCATAATTTCACTATCATCCATAATTTCACTATCAAGTCTTAAGTCCATTTAATTCTCATCTTCTACCTAGAGGGTCATTTAACACAGTTTGGAGTCAAACTGCTTATTTAAGTTGGATATGTAGCACACTTAACATTATATTATGGGTAGTTCCCACATCATTAACATCTTTTGCTTAGCATACAAAATGACAAATTCTCTTTAAAACCTGATTCAGATAATTGCCAAGTACTGTTGAAATAAGAAAATTAAATGCAAGATAATGTGATGGTTTAACAGCCTTCATTTTGCACCGATGCACAATGAAATTAGAAAGTAACATCAAAGGAAGTCGTCCTCAGTTAATATTATTTCATCACACATTAACTCTACTTACACATGTGTCCAGCTCACTATGTAATTATGCTTGTCTCAAATACATAGCAATATCTATAAATACACAGTATCAAATGCAAAACCATTCATACTCATGTGAATACCTATAAACACACATATAAGTATGTATGTGATATACATATGTACACACAAAATTCCATATAAATCCATACATGTCATACACACAAATACAGACCTGAGCATACACGCAACAACATTATACATAACATACTACATGGACTAAATTTAGATGTTGGACAAGGGTCAAACAAGTTTGAAAATCATCATGCAAAAAAAAAATCTGTCTTGCAAGGACAATGTTCAAGTATCTCATAATGTACTGCTAGAACTGCAAAAAAAGAAAGAAAGAAAGAAAAGGAAAAAAACCTGTGTCTGCCATGATGGCATAAATTATAATCTTGGTACTTTGAAGACTGAAGCAGGACTGTGTGTTCAAGGCTAGCCTGAGCTACACAGACAGTTCTAGGCCAGCCTGTGCTATGCAGCACGCCTATCTCAAAACAAAACAAAACCTGAAAACTTGCAAGTTCACAACAAGGAAAGGAAGACAAAGAAACATGTCAACTCAGCATCTTCATAAGGTGACTTCTACCCGGCAGGGAAAACAGTAGTGCTTAATGTTCCAAGAACCACACAGTTGGTAAGAAAAGCAAGTGGAATTAGAAAAAAATGTTGGAGGTATTGCACACCCATTCTGGGAGCTTGTAATTACAGAGACAGCCTTTTTTCTCTCATTCACTCAGGAAATGTTGACTGAACACTTGCTGTGCGCCAGACTCTCTTCTAGGCAACGACGTTAAGCAGCAGATCTGACTGATGGACTGTAATGGGAAAGAAAGCAAAGAACAAAATACACCACTGTTTCTATCAAACACTCCACAAACTTGGGGTATATACAGACCTGTATTTGCTTTCTGGATCAGGGATAACTGTACAGTTTCTTACGACTGTTCACAATGACAGGCAAACTCAGAGAATGCACTGCCCAGGACAGCAGGCCTGAGCTCTCACTTCCAATTTGATGCAGGCTCCTTATCTCTTGTAGCCTAGCAACAAATAGTTCCAGGGCCAGCAGCTGCAGCCTAGACTTGTGAGGACGAGTTCCTGAGCTAAAGGGGTCAGGGTTGAAAGTGGTTTAAGGTCGTCATTCTGACAAGCTCCCCCTAGTGTCTGGTAAACAGACCTAAGGAGAGTCAGAGGCAGGGGAATGAGGAATTTCTTGAAAGTAGCCGCATTGGATTTTGAAGACACAATGGGGGGGGGTGGATAATAGAAAAAAAAAATCAGGCAAACGCTGAGGAATAGAGAGGAAGAGGTCATTTACAGAGTGACTACACTAGGTGCTGAGTTGAGAACCCATCCAAGTCTGGCATGTCTGACCCCGGGAAAAGAGTGGGCATTAGAGGGGCCTGTGGGTAAAGGCAACCCAGTCCACGAATGTTGTGGTGGGTGAAGGAAATGCAGCAAGCGACTCGGAGAGAAGAAAGACGGGTTGGGAGACTTTTCAGCAAACGCACACAGGTGCCGCGAGGGGGCGCTGTCTCTATGGCGGAAAGAATGGAGGGAAGGCAGGGAAAGAGGTGATGGGAAGAAAGGTACAGAGAACGCAGGGGCGTGGACACCGGAAAGAGATATTCCAGTCCCCAGCCCTGAGAAGGGAAGGAAGAGAGGAGGGAGGGGACAAGCTGCATTTGCACGTGGACATGGAAACAGCCAGGTCTGCACTGGAGGAGGCGGGCGAACCTCAAGGAGCCCGACCCAAAGGAAGACTTATCTGCGTCCTGCGGGGTGAGAAAACACGTGGGATAACTTTGGACAAGGGGCACGACTAAGCTACGACCGCCCCGCCTCAGCTTTAAACCCCATCACAACCAGTCACCAAGGACTAGGGCTCTGCTCCGCCTTCGGAAGGGGGGGGGGGCGCTACGTGCTCTGCGCGTGAGCGCGCAAGGTTTCTGAGGGAGGTTTTCCTGAACTGCCGGACGTCACTGAAGGCTGGGTGCGGAAATCCGGGATAAGCAGCTTGCCCTTGTCTTCCAGTCTTGAGCTCTGAGGCTTTTAGTACACATCGACTACTGAGGTTTAACAAACCGAAAAACTCCAAGCCTGTCCCAGACTGCGCAAACCTCCCACGTGAGGTCGTCCTCCTGCGATGGTTCCTTCCCCTGTCGTCTCCCCACCCACCCCACTTCGGGATATGCCCAGGGAGGCCAGCGCCCTTCCATTTGTTACCGTTTAGGGGTCTTGACAGAGGTTCCTCCCCTCGCTAGTTCAAGAATCAAAAGACAGAAGAAAAAATCTCTAGCAGCAGCGGGGAAACTCTGAAATGCAGACGGAAAGCAGTCCGCCAAGAATGGCTTTTATTAGGGGATGAGGAAGCACACAGAAAACCCTCCTCAAAGCAGAAAGCCAAAGCCCAGCTTCTCTTCTTCCCCTAATTTAGTACTGGCCAGTTTGAAGCAGACAGCACAACTAACTGGTCTACATCTGTTGTTTAAATATGCCCAGATCCTTGAACTTGTTGACTCAGTCCATCAGCTGGGGTCCTCCGGGCGGGAGGAAAAGCCCATAAGGCTGTTTCAAGGTGTCAGGCTTTGTCTCAGGTCAGGAAGGTGAGGAAGCAGCCAGCTACGTTGTAAATTCATCGTCTCTATTCCCTAGCCATGGGCCTTCACCCTATCTGCCCGCCTATCACGAAGGAACTTCTAGTCCCTCACACTCAGCTACATCCGCAGCACTTAACATTTTGAAACAATGTCTCCTAGACTGCCCTCAAATGCTGGTTTACCAGAGCTCAGTACAGCAGGGTTTTATTGCTCTTTTCTATGACGGTTGCCAGCTTCACTTTTATGGTGCATAGGAGTACTGTTTCCAGAGTTGTGCGCCAGGCTTAATGGCTCACACTTGGAACATCGTCACTCTCAAACCCAGTACTTTGGAGACCCAGGAAGGAGGCTATTTGAGTTCTCTGCCAGCCTAATTTACAAAGAGTCCCACTCAAGCCTGGACCCCTTCCTCTTAAGTAGAAACTGTTGTGAACGTCTTGGCCAGGGTCTAGGACTGAAGCTGTTTCTGGGAATAGTCACATAAAAGACTTCTCCAGAGTGATAAGCAAAATGCAAGGTGCCTGTCAACACAGCTTTGTCAACACTTGTTTTCAAATATTACCCATCCAGATAAAGTATCTTGGGATTTTGTTTCATGACATGAAATTGGACACTGCCATAAATTTAGTGGCCATTTGGATTCCCTCATTCACGATGTTACAGATCCAAAGTGTATGCCCACATCTTCAGTGGGTTTTCTCTTTGACATGCTGGATACTTTACATATTTGAATACCATTTCTATGTTGGCTCTATGACCTGCAATGGTTTTTTCTCTATTGCCTGCTTTTTCACTTACACATATGAACTTTCTGATGCACATGAATTCTTAAGTTTACTATATCAGTTTCTCTGATATTCATTTCACTTAAAAATATTTGCCAATGCCAAGATGACAAAAAAAAATGCTTGAAAGTCTCAACCAGAAGCTTCATCCTCTTCCTTTTCCATTTAAATAATTTGTCTAGAACAGAGGTTATTAAACTATACCCCTAGGTCTAAGCTAGTCCAGATCTTGTGTGTTTGGGCAAAGAATAAGTTTTTATAGTTTTGTATTTTGGAGACTGAGTCTTACTTCATAGTCCTTGCTGACCTAAAATTTGTGACAATCTTCCTGTCACTGCCTCTAAGTGTTGAGAGTTACAGGTGAGCATCACCAGGTCTTGCTTATCTTGCTAAATAGCTTTTTAGTTGTATTGCACAGTGAAAATTACAAGAAATTCAAGTTTCAGAGTCCATAAATAAAATTTTATTGGGCACATCCACACCAGTTTGCTTACAAATCATCAATAGCTACTTCCACATTGCAGTCAGGTATGGCTGAGTAGTGCAGTACACAGTTTAAAATACTGTTGCCCTTGCAGGAAAAAAAATGCTGACCTGTGAGATAAGGTATCGATTTTAACTATATAAAAAAATTTTTCCAAATCACAAGATAACACTTCACACCACTAGAACAAAAAATAATAAATTTGGTAAGGACATGGTAAGAAGTCAGAGCAGTCATACATCACTGGTAGAAACATAAAATGGTTCAAGTGATACTGACATCAGTTCCTCAAAAGGCAAAGACCAAGCAATTACTAAGGATCTACCCAAGAGTACTGAAAATGCACTGGCACATGAGTTTGTATATTTGTTCAAAACAACATTATTAATAGTCAAAAAGTACAAGCTGAAATGTCCATCAATCAATATGCAAAATATGGTCTTAATCATATGGTGAAATATTTTTCAGCCATAAAAAGGATTCCTAGTATAACATGACCTTGAAAATATATGCTAAGTGAAATGAATTAGTGACAAGGGCCATATGTTTTATTTTTCTATGGACATGCAATGTATAGAATTCCAAATACACACTGAAAATAGATCAGTGGTTGCCAGGGTCTCAGGGATTAGAAAAATGCTAACAGGTACAAAGGTCTTTCCTGTGGATAATGAAAAATGTACTGAAATTACAGAATGGAGGTGATTGAACAACCTTAAGAGAGAATACCAAGAGCCACTGAACAGAACACTTAATTTTTAAAACTTGAATATTAGTTTATCAGAAATGACCATTAATGCTGAATGTCTGTGGTTATCAAGCCTAGATACAAGCATATACTTATATATTAGTTATTTTCTTCTGCTTGGACTTGATTGTTCGTAATTCTGAAAACATTTATCTTTCAGAGTCACAGATGTTTTCTTGCAAATGAACTTTTTTTTTGCAAAGTTTTGTTCTCTACACCTGCCTCTACAATAAACCCTCTTCTTTAACTACTGCTCATGAAAAAATTCCATTTACAGCTTAACTGCTCCTGCTTGTAACTGACATGATGGAAGGTTTCTCCCCCAAATCCTAACCTCTTGTTGCATGACATCACACTCCTTGCATGTCACAAATGCAATTCCCTTTCACTGTGAAAGGAAGTGAATGATCAAGCCTAAATTCACAGGGCTGGAGATGTGCAATACATCCTTGGGGAGAGTACCTTTACCAATTATACAGGTTATGATAGTTGTTTTCAAAATCTTTTTTTTTTTTTTTGGCATGGCAACAGTATTTTAATTAATGGCTCTCTATTACATCCCTGGCCCCATCTCACATCATCCATTTCAATCACAATGGTCTCCTGGCTGTTCCTCAAATACAGTATGTTCTTGCCTCTGTAAGAATATTTCTTCCCTAAGTAACTACTGGCTCCTTCCCTCATATTTCATAGGTCATTATGAGTCATCTCAGTGAGGATTTCTCTGACCTATTTTCAAAACTGTAATCACTTCTATACAACACATACACCCCATCCCCTTTCTCAGCTTTATGGTTCTCCCACGCATCAACCACCATCTGATACATGATACATACCTGTTTTTCTTCCCTGCTCAATTGTAAACACCTCATTCAGCTTTCTGCTATAGTAGCAACTCTGACAGTATTGCAGGTACTCTACGCAGCTGCTGAACTAAGACATGAAGTTGGACCAGTCTAATGAACAATCTTCAGCCACACTTGAGCACTGATAACCTTTTTTATGGGTATAGAGTGGAAGGGGTTGGTTTACTAACTTGCTGGCTAAGAGAACACACACAAAACACTTCTGTCAGGAGTCTAAAAGAACTAGTGAGGGATATCACCTATAGATAATACAATAAATTATCACAAACACTGTGGCTTAAAACCACACACCAGTTTTCTCTGTTTAAGACTGGAAACAATTCACTTACACTAGACTAATAATAGGAAGAACAGGAATAGGTCCTCCTAGGGAGACATTGGGGAGGATCCATTTTCTTGCATCTCTGGCTTTCAAAAGCTACCCACATTGTGGACATTCCAGCAATTAAAGCCAGAAATGGGTAAATTAAAAGCTCATCAAAGACAGAAAAAGTAAAGTAAATGTTCATTCTTTGAAATACTCTACCTTCACTTTCTACATCTGATTCCAGCCAACGTTCTCTGCCTATTAAGGGCCTGGGTGATTAAATGGGACACATCTTGATAGTCCAGGATAGTCTCCTCTCTGTCCTACTCCCCAGTCACTCAGGCCTAACATCAACAATCGCCAAGGCTGCACTAGAAGTCATCTGGAACTCTCCCAATTCAAATCTCACCTTTCCCTCTTTAGTCAGAAGTATCCATCTTCTATAGAGTAGTTATTCTCATTACAATAATTATTCTTGGTCATTTGAGACCAATAATTTTAGAAAAGAGCAAGGGGAAACAATTCACACATCACACAAATCCCATGTGGACTCACAGCTGACACCTCCTCCTTGGGGTGCTTACCCTCAGACCATAGCTGGTCTGGTGCTAATTTCCTATTCCAGAATGTAGAATGCAGACTCAAAAAGCAAGGACGCTGCTAACATCAACACTGTGGTACATTCACGTTCTAGTTGAGAGTAACAAGACACCAAGTGCCCAGCCCTTGAGTGACGTAGACAGTCCACTAGGAGTTTTCATGTCTTACTGAGACATATAACACTATACAGCAGCAGTTCTCAACCTGTAGGTCATGCTCCCTGGGGGTTAAACAGCCCAGGGGTTACCTAAGACCATTGGAAAACAGATCTTTACATTACAATTCATAACAATAACAAAATTATAGTTATGAAGTAGCAATGAAAATAATTTTATGGTTGGGAGTCACCACAACATGAGGAACTACATTAAAGAGTCACAGCAGTAGGAAGGTTGAGAACCACTGCTATATAGAGATGACCTGTAAGTTATAAATGATTGTATCTATCATGGGAACATGAGACCAATTTTTCAAATGATGAGGTTGAAAAGTATACAAAAGAAATATATGTAACTCAATCTCAGCACTCTTAATACTCTGAGATGAATTAACTGTTCCAAGGGTTATCTTTGTAAGAGTCTGACAGTATCTTTGGCCTCTATCTACTAGGCACCAATAGCTTTTCCACCATGTGGGTGCAAGAAACCAAACCAAGGTCCTCTGCAAGCATAACAAGTGCTCTTAACACTATCTCTCCATCCCCATCATGTGACAAGTTCTTCCTGTCAAAGAAGCGCATCCATACAGAAGACAGAGATGTCTGACTTCCTTATCAATCTACTCAGCAGCTTTAATCATCTCAAAATAGACTTATGAGTCTCCCTCCATAGGAACCCGAAAATACAGGATCAAGTCAGTATTACCAGATCAGCTCACAGGACTTTGAAGCTGTCAACCAAATTGTCTAGCTTTCATTTAGCCAGCAGTGTACTGAGAAAGGACATGCTAGGATTATTCCAGATTTTTCTTTAACTTTCTCCTTTCTATCCTCAGAGTGATAAGCCTCTCCCTCCACAATGCCATATCTTTATAATACAAACTCCAGAAGAAATTATTCTAGGCTCAGGATGCGCTGATTCTAGAGAAAGTTCTGTCTATGTAGACGCTTACAGCTTCCTGTAACCATGATCTAGCCTTTATAATGTCTGACAATATCTTTGGCCTCTATTCACTGGCAAAGGTCCATGAAGAATACCAAATTCCTTTCCTTTTAGCTTCATTTTTATATACACTATCAGTTATATAAAAATGTATAAAAAGGAAAAATTATACAAATGTAGTCTAAGAAATCTATTAAATTTTTTCCATCATCCACTGCTAACCTAATATGAATACTCTTAACATGATTGTAATAATAATAAATCTATTTTATGCCTTCTTTTGTAATGATCTAAGCATTTTTAGTATTGCAACAAAACCTTTAGATTTTGCTTCAAATGACCTTAACTCTAAACAAATTAGTGTCCTAAATGATCATCAATGGTGAAGGCAAGTGATAACTGAAATACAACAATTCAATGTTTTCTTGTTCAACAACTAAAGCAATGGATCCTATTTCCATCATGGAGAGTACTTTAGTCTTAAAAGGGAAAACTTCATTTCAATCACAAACAACTCCTAAGTCCAGTTTCAGCTCACTAAATGAGTCCTCAGTGTTCTGGCAGCACTATGAAACACAAGTGCATTCGAACAGCAAATTCAATTATATGCTGTGGCTGTTGTGGGGCGTGTGTGAGATCTCTCACCACTATGCTTTTGCTGAAACAGGAAAGAGAGTAAAAACTCCTGACAGAAGCTTTCTTCCTAATTACACTTACAAGCTTGGAGTCTACTAAGCATTTGCTTATATACAATAAGATGATACTCACTATTAAAGATGCCTCCTATTGATTACGTACTGAATGCATTCACAGGTTCTTTCCAGTTTAAGTAACCTGATGTAAAGGTAGATGGGTCTCTCTAGGGAAATATCTTCCTCACTTCCAGGTGTTCTACTTCAGTGTATGCACTACGTGTTTGGTAAGGCTGAATCATCCCTGAAGCCTTTTCTACATTGATTACCACTCAACCCTCTCTTCAGGAGTTTCCCTAATAACAGAATTAATGGGATTATAGGATATTTCATACTCAAATTCTTTCTGTTAACAAGGGAAGTCATATCTGAAGACACCTCTCCTTTGTTCATACAAGAAAAGTTTGGCCAACATTAATTATGCTTCCACAGGCTGCTCTTCAAGGTGTGTTCTCTGATGTCGGACAAGACACCAGCTCCTTCTAAATAGTTTCCCACATTGAGGACACTGGCTGGGACCCTCCCTGTTATGAAGTCGCTGGTGTACTACCAAGTGAGTGTTCTGCCTGAAGGACTTTCCACACTTCAGACACTGGTATGGAGTCTCCTTCGTGTGGATCCTCTGGTGCTTGGTCAGACAGGAACTATCCCTAAAAGCTTTACCACACTGATTACACTCATAAGGCCTTTCACCAGTATGAATCCTCTGGTGCCGGATAAGTCCAGCAATATTCCTGAAGAGTTTACGACACTGGTTACAACCATAGGGCTTCTCACCAGTGTGAATTCTCTGATGCCTGATGAGGTATGCACTCTCAATGAAAGTTTTCCCACACTCTTTACATTCATAGGGTTTCTCCCCAGAATGAATTTTCTGATGCACAATGAGGTGAGAATTGCGATTGAAGGATTTCCCACACTCTACACATTCAAAGGGCTTCTCTCCAGTGTGTGTCCTCTCATGCTGAGTGAGGTATGAGCCATCTCGGAAAGCCTTTCCACATCTGCTACACTCATAAGGCTTCTCGCCAGTGTGGATTCGGAGATGCACAGTAAGGTGAGAGATGTCAGTGAAGGGTTTCCCACATTCATTACACCTATACGGCTTTTCCCCTGTATGAGTTCTTTGATGCAAAATCAGGGATGAATTTCTGTTGAAAGTTTTTCCACATTCTAAACAGGCATAAGGCTTCTCACCTGTGTGAATCCTCTGGTGTTGTGTCAGAGCTGATCCATCACTAAAAGCTTTCCCACATTTATTGCATTTATAGGGTTTCTCTCCTGTATGAATCCTTCTATGTACAATCAAGTTGTAGTTCTTGGAGAATGATTTTCCACAATCATTACAGGTATAAGGTTTCTCACCAGTGTGAGTTCGATGGTGTAAAGCAAGAGAAGAGTTCCGTTTGAAGCATTTGCCACATTCAGTGCATTTAAAGGGTTTCTCAATGGAATGACTTCTTTTCTCATTAAGAGATGAGTTCAGGGCCAGAATGTCTCCAAAGTCCTTACCTTTGTAAAATTTCTTGCTTCTTTTCTTAATTTTTTTGTCACAAAGGGGAGTAGTAAAGTGGTTTAGAGATTTAATACTTTCTGTGTATTTATAGGGTTTGTCTTTCATTTGGTTTCTTACAAGTTGAGTGACTTCCATGGAAGGATGGATGGCTTTTTCACAAGCATCACCATCACCAGTTCCCTTAGCTATATAACTCTGGGGGCAACTATGTAAGGTTTGATCACAATCAAAAGTTTTAATATCTGAGTTATGAACATGAAAGCCATTTGTTGTAGGAACTCTCTGAGATTCTAGAAGGGCTGGATTTGTACTCACATGCTCCCCTACACCAAGATCATCACAATTTGCTTCCTGAACCCCTGTTTTCTCATCAATTAAAGGAGACTGCCTCATATTTCTTTCCTGGTTCTCACAGTCCCAATTGTCACCTAAAATGGGGACGCAGAGTCCCTCTCTTTTAAATCCTTCCATTTCTACCTCAAAGGAAACTTCTTCTTCTTCTTCTTCAGAAACATTCTGAGCTATTATTTTTCAGTCTCATGTTCCATACTGAAAAGAAAGAAAAAGACACATTAAGGAAACAGATATATTTGGGAGAAAATAAAAAATGATAATGGACTAAAGTATATTTTACTTGTTTTCTTTTTCATATTCATATCTGTAAAATAGGGAGTTCGAATGAGTGCCAAGGCTGAAGCTAAGAGCGGGTTCAAAAGAAGTGACATTACATTGTAATACTCTCAGAGAACAGGTCAAAGGAATACCGTGTAAGGATGAATAAAACAAAAATAATTAACTCGGTACATGGGAGAAGGGAAGCCAGACATCTCTGTTCATTCTCAAATATGAACTTGGTCACTGCCTTCTTGTCCTCTATCACCAATGCCCCTCATCGGAAGTCAACACATATGAGGAAAAGAAAATCTAAAACTATAAACCAGTGCTGTAAATGCCACACTTAGGAGGTAAAGCCATAAGAATGAGGTCAGTCTACTCTATATAACAAATACCAAATCAGCCAGGGTTACACAGTAAAGCCCTATCTATAAATTAAATAAATAATAAATAAATAAATAGAAGTATGATAACATAAAGCTCAGATTTGCGCACATGTTCATTAAAAGCTGTAAATTAGTCAGTAAGCATCGCTGGATAGTTTGGTATCCACTAATAAAACATAAACCTATTTTCTTTATTTTCCCTTTCATCATGCAAATCTAGTCATAGTTAGCTCAGAAAATAAGAACAAGTGAATATCGATACACACCTATGAAATGATCTTTTTTTTCAATTTTTTATTTTATATGTATAGGTGCTTTCTATGCAAGCATATCTGTGTACCACATACATGTCTAGTGCCTGCAGAGGCCAGAAGATGATATGGGAATCACCTGGAACCATATGAAGTGTCATATGGTTGTGAGCCACCACGTAAGGACTAATAATAAAGCCCAGGTCCTCTGGAGGAGCAGCTAATGCTCTTAACCACTGAACTGTCTCTCCAGCCCTCTATGGAATAATCTTAAAAGAAAAGAAGGGAAAAGACAAAACAGTAATGGTAAAGATGAAACTTAATATGATTGGTCATGATTACTTAATAGCAAAGTAGAAAGATCAAAAAAGATGGAAAGTTTCCTTCAAAGTACTAAAGGGAAAACTACCAGGTTTGCCAAGATTCAGGACTGAGAGTAAAATAAAAACAAATTCAGAAAAGCAAAGACATTCTTCAGAAAGAGGGGGACTAAAGAAAGGAGGGAACAGAAAGAAAGAGAAATGATAAATGGATAAATCCAGTGCTGAAAAGGAAAAAAAAAAAAAAAAACAAGATCAAGTGTTGGCCAGATAAAGATCACAGTACAATACAACAGTAGTAACATGCAACAAAACAGATAAGGCATCCTCAAAAGGAAGAAGAAATCAATATATCCAAACACATCAAAAGGTTTATTTCCTCTGAAAATTGGAAATTCAAAGAAAACTGCTGAACAAAGACAAGCAGTAACAATTTTCAGTAGCTAGCCTTATCAAACAGCCATGTACATTGAAAGTCAAATGTTTTCTAAGCACATGTGAAACATTTGCTTAACATGACCACAAAACAGATCAAAGAACATACTGAGCAAAGGCCAGACAACAGCATAAAAGACCAGTCTACAGAATACAGTGCAGTCAAGCTAACAACCAACCAGTCAACAGAACAAAACCAAATACAAGAAAACCATAGGTAAAATAAACTTGTGTTTCTTTGAGAAAGTGTTAATGTGATAACCTATTTTTTATTGATGGATACATCTAAAACCTTGATAAAAATAAGAAAATACTTCTAAGTAAAAAGAATAAAAATGCTATTATCACAAAACGTGACAAATGAGGCTGCAGTGAACTTAGTTCTTGGACAGAAAGTATTATTCTTTAACACTTATAGTGAAAAAAGAAGACCAAGCTAGGAGTGTATATGGAAGAGTGCTGACCTAGCCTAATGCCCTGTGTTCCAGCCCAGCATCAGAAACAGTAACAATGATGAATTCCTGGATATCCTAATGTATACTGTGTAGCAGGTTAATTAGTCATGGGGACCTCAACCTTAGTGATGGATTTTCTCCAAGTTGTCATGACAAATAGATGGTATGTACTAATATGAATAACAAAACCACATGTGGAGCTGTGGGTAAAGTATGAGGTTCCCAGAATGGCTCTGTTGGCTAAAACACAATTATCTACTGCTCCTAAACTCATTTGGATAAACCACAAATTTTCACTGAGTGGTGCTCCAGAACAACATAATACGCACCTTGTACTTCCACTAAAAAGAAAACTTAAGCTTAGCCATCATTTTTGCCATTATCAAAAGAAGGTGGAAAACATGCTTGAACATGTAAAATTTGAGGCATTTTATGTAATCATACTTTTACCACCTACTATTAACTTGACTAAAAAAAAAAAAGAACAAAACAGAATGCTAGTGAGTTCACTTCTCACACTATACCTCACTTATATACAATCTCTATGTGTCCAAAATGAAAAAGAATATTCCAAGAAATATTAGAGGACCTAAAAGTAAAACTAGGGGGTTGGACAGATGTTGAACAGTTAAGAGCACCCACTGTTTTTGAAGAGGACCCATCCCATGTACAGTTCTGAGCACCCACATGAAGGCTCAGAACTATCTCTAACTCCAGTCCCAGAGAATCAAGACCTTCTGTTCCCAGTGAGCACTGTGTACATGTGGTGCACAGTTATACACAGAGACAAAACATCCATACACATAAAATTAAAATAAAAAGTAAACAATTTAAGGTCTGACAAGTTCTACCTAAGCTCAGTTCATGACTGTCTTGTGAATAGGGTGGGTAACTACCTTAAGAATTTTTTAATTAATTTCACCTATAACTAATACTTATTTTATCAAAGCCTAAAATACAACCAACAAAGTCAAAAGTCACACACCAGATAAGAGACAATGTATCTAGAATATATATGGAACTCAGAAGTCAATAATAAAATGAGACAGACATGTGGTCCACACCTATAATCCAACACTTGAAAGGAAACCATGCCCCATCCCTGCCCCTGAATAAATAAACAAATATGACAACCCAAATTTTTAAATGAACAAAGCAGAGATCTTTCTTATCTTACTTTAGATTGCTTTCTGAATTCAAATACACAACAGCCTCATGGCGTAAGTGATAGAATTTATATCTCATAGTCCCGGAATCTAGAAAGTCCAAAACCATTGTCAGGTATGGGAAAGGGGTCACATCCTAGCTTGCGAATGAACAATAAACAAAAGAAAAGATGCCCAATATCACTAGCCACAAGAAAAAATTCAAATCAAAGCAACACGAGGTATCACTTCATATTCACTAAGATGCTGTGATCAGTCCCATTTCTATGTAACTATTCCACAAGACAGAAAAACATGTATCTATTTTTTTAAAAAGGTTCACAATATTATTTGTGAGATCCAAAACAAAATACACTGAAGAAACAAATAAAAATTCAGAAAGTATTACAAAACTACAAAACTGAACAAAGAACATATACATGAATTTTGAAGATGTTTCCTAGGTCAAAAAAATCAGAAACAAAGAACACAGATTCTACAACTAGTTCTATGGAATCTCCAAAACATACAAAAAAGCTACAGGCAAATAGATGGAGGCAATGAAAGCAGTAGCTAATGAGTAAGGGTTTTCTTTGGAGGGAGGGGGGACTGATGAAAAGGTTCTAAAATTGCCAGGCATGGTGGCACACACCTTTAATCCCAGCAACCAGAAGGCGGAGGTAAGTGGATCTCTGTGTTCAAAGCCAGCCTGGTCTATACAGCAAATTCCAGGCCAGCCAAGACTACATAAAGACCCTGTCTCAAACAAAAACAGCAAGAGAAATGCTGAACTATATACCTTAAGAGGATAAACTACAGGGTATGCCCACACAGACAAGTTTTTGTTATTACTGTTGCTTTTTAAGTGTATTGAGTCCACGAGGATCAGATCTATTGGCCTACTCACCAGCTGACACATTAAAAATTCGAGAAAGAAATGAACAGTTATGAGACTGTGCTAGCTTATGTAGAACTGCTCCTCTCTCAAGTGCTGGGAATACAGGCAGGCATCACCATGCCTGACAAGAGTGTATATTTCTTTTACTGCTTTTTCAGATGGGAAAAATAGAATTAAGTCATAATTCATACAAATTCTCACACACGCATTTATAAAATGACGGAGAAAAAACTTATGGAGGAGGGATCTCCATAAACCTTGAAATGATTAAAATAAGCATGAAAGATGTAGCTCAAGGAGAGTGATTGCCTAGCACACACAAGGTGCTTGGTTCAAAACCATGCGCACACTTAAGGTAAAATACAGACCTAAAAAAGACTAAAAAGCAAAATACAGAGCTAAAGAGTTATACAAGTTACTAGGATAAAGAAGTTTCTCTGAATAATGGAGTACACAAAACATACCCCCAAAATACCTGAAATGTCTGACTATATGAAAACAAGTAATACACTATGAATCTTGGGCTTTTGAAAATCAAAAAAGCAACAAAGAATTTAAACTAGCACCCCTAAAAATGATTTACTCATGGCAGCAAGCACTTTAACCACATGATCAAAGACTGACCACTACCAACTTGACATGACTCCAAGGACATATTTTACTCAGGTAATTAGCAGCAAAACAAGAAAAGAATTTAATGTCAGTATGAACTGTACAGAAGCATACCCTACAAGATAACCAGCTATGTCTTCTAAAAGCCATCATAGAGTAGAACTAGCATCATTAGTTGAAGGTGATTGAAAAGACAACTTAGAGCCAAGGGGTGGTGGCGCACACCTTTAACCTCAGCACTCGGGAGGCAGAGGCAGGCGGATCTCTGTGAGTTCGAGGCCAGCCTGTCTCCAAGAGCTAGTTCCAAGACAGGCTCCAAAGTTACAGAGAAACCCTATCTCGAAAAACGAAAAATAAAAAAAGAAAAAAGAAAAAAAAAAGACAACTCAAGCTCCACCGGGAACAGAAGCCAAGAGGAGCAAATCCAGCCTGGGAGCCAACCCAGTCCTGGGAACCGGAGTGGGACTGAACCAGTTACCTAGGACAGGAAGAGAATGGGCTCCACCAGGAGAAGAAGCCAGGAGCAAACCCGGTCCGGGGAGACGAGCGGATCAGGACTGACCCAGCGACCAGATCCAGAGTCAGCGATCTCCACCACAACAGGTCTAACTCCAAGCCAGGGACATCTGCAAGAGGAGATCCAGACCAAGATTTACAGAAACAGATCAAAGCCAGCAGCCTAGACCAAAGTAGGCCTGAGACAGCAAACTCCAAGAAACCAAACCAAAACACAGGAGCACTTAGCTACCTCCAGGAACAGGAATAACCAACAGAGTTATTAGAACTGTGACACTGACTGTACCACTAGGAAAACCATCTTAGCTTTTGATCAGCTGGCACCTAGGAGATTATTCAACAGAATCTCAGACAGCACCAACCACACCCATTAGAGGAAAAGAAGAGTAGAAAAGGTAAGATCACAAGCAACACCACAAAGAGCAACACAATACCAGTGAAACCCAAAGACCCTACAAATGTAAGACCTGAACAATCAAATATGGATGACCAAGAAGAAAATTATCTAAAAAATAACCACAAGAGAATATCTGAAATTATTAAAGATGAATTGAGAAATTACCTTAAAGAAATGGAAGAAAAAACAAAAAGTTGGAAGATATCACCAAATCACTTAAAGAAAACCAAGAAAAAGAAATCAAACGTATAACAGAAACTATTCAGGACTTGAAAACTGAGATAGAAAAAATAAAGAAAACACAAGCCAAAGGAATTATAAAAACAGAAATCATGAGGAAAAGAACAGGAACCACAAATGCAAGTACGAACACAGAATACAAGAAATGAAAGACAGAATCTCAACTGTGGAAGATAAAATAGAGGAAATATAGTCATCAGTTAAAGAAAACATTAAATCTAACAAAAGCTTAACCCAAAATATCCATGAAATATGGGACAACATAAAAAGGCCAAATCTTAGAATAATAGGTATAGAAGGAGAAGAAAGTCAACTCAAAGGCACAGAAAATTTATTTAACAAAATCATAGAAGAAAACTTTCCCTACCTAAAGAAAGATATGCCTATGAAGATACAAGAAGCTTACAGAACAACAAATAGACTGGATCCAAAAAAAATGTCCTCTTGCCACATAATAATCAAAACACTAAACATACAGAGTAAAGAAAGAATATTAAAAGCTGCAACGGAAAAAGGACAAGTAACATATAAAGGTAGACCTATCAGAATTACACCTGACTTCTCAGTGGAGACAATGAAAGCCAGAAGGTCATGGTCAAGCATTATGCAGACATTGAGAGACCACGGATGCCAGCTCAAGACTACTATACCCAGCAAAACTGTCGATCACCATAGAAGGACAAAACAAGATATTCCGTGACAAATCTAGATTTCACCAATACCTAGCCACAAACCCAGCCCTACACAAAATACTGGAAGGAAAACTCCAAACCAAGGAAGATGGCTACACCAACAAAAACACACACAATTGATGATCTCATTGCAGCAAATCCCGAAGAAGAAAAAAATGCACAAAATAACATCACCAACGATGAAAACCAAATTAACAGGAGATAGCAACCACTGGTCATTAATATCCCTTAATGTAAATGGACTCAACTCACCCATAAAGGCACAGGCTAACAGATTGTTTACGAAAACAGAACCCATCCTTCTTCTGCATACAAGAAATGCATCTCAACCTCAAAGACAGACATCATCTCAAAGTAAAAGGTTGGGAAAAAATATACCAATCAAATGGACCTAAGAAACAAGCAGGTGTAGCTATCCTAATATCTAACAAAATAGACTTCAAGCTAAAATCAGTCAAAAGAGATAAAGAAGGACATTTCATATTAGTCACAGGGAAAATCCATCAAGAGGAAATTTCAATATTGAACATCTATGCTCCAAATACAAGGGCACCTTCATATGTCAAAGAAACACTTCGAAAGCTTAAATCATATATTAAACCCCACACACTGATAGTGGGAGACTTCAACACTCCCCTCTCACCACTGGATGGGTCAATCAGACAAAAAATGAACAGAGAAATAAGAGAATTAACAGATGTTATGATTCAAATGGACTTAACAGACATCTAAGAATATTCCATCCAAACAGAAAAGAATATACCTTCTTCTCAGCACCTCATGGACCTTCTCAAAAATTGACCACATACTCGGTAACAAAACAAACCTCAACAAATACAAAAAAAATGGAATAACCCAATGTACCTTATCAGATCACCATGCTTTAAAACTAGAAGTCAACAGCAATACCAAATCCAGAAAACCCACAAACACATGGAAATTAAACAGTGCTCATCGGAATCATCAGTGAGTTGAGGAAGAAATAAAAGGGGAAATTAAAGACTTCCTAAAATTCAATGAAAATGACCACACAACATACCCAAATTTATGGGACACAATGAAAGCAGTGTTAAGAGGCAAGTTCATACCACTAAATGCCTACATAAAGAAGCTGGGAAAATCCCACCCTACTGAATTAACAGAACAATTGAAAACTTTAGAACAAAAAGAAGCAAACTCATCTAAGAGAACTAGATGGCAGGAAATAATCAAACTGAGAGCTGAAATCAACAAAATAGAAACAAAGAAAACAATACAAAGAATCAATGAGACAAAGAGTTGGTTCTT